>JAJTWQ010000308.1:0-263605 GCA_029007595.1 Solanum commersonii
TATGATGTTATGCTAGTCATCATATTTAGTACATTTTGTACTAACACATACTCTTGCCTATATTCTTATCAAATGTAGGGTCCGGTGATATTGAGTTCCATTCCTGTGGCTAGGTCTCTAGTAGAGCAAGGAGTTGAAGACTTGGTGAGTCCTCATAGCATCGATGATTTGATCAGCTTTCCTTTCTGTCTTTCTTTATGTCTTAGACTTTTGTAGGGGTTGTGTCCTAAATATTTATTAAAGTTATTTTAGATGGTTTGAGACAAACTGTTATAGACATCCACTTGCTTTTATAAAAGACATCGATTTTATTGAAAAATGTTTTAAATTTCTGTACTATTTTCTATTATCTTATGTTATGATATGCTAAGAGGCTTGTATGAGGATTTTCGGAGTCTTGTACACATTGTCAACAATCCTCAACGTAAGTTAACACTCAAGTGCAATCACAAGACTACTAGCTAGTATATACAATATCTCAATCATTGCTCAAGAAGCTTCAAATTATGAATAAGTGATATCAATACAAGCTCAAGCTTACTCATGCTCTTTAATAATGAAAAACCATGCTTCAACAAAAGCATTTAAGTTATCTAATATCAAAATGATTCCATTCTCTTACAATGCACACTGACAAAGGTTAGGAATCCATACTACTCTCACTCTTCGAAAGAGAAATGCCTGCAAACTTTATCCCACAGGTTTGCCCATATTTTCCAATCATAGCACAATCTAGATTAAGCAAGATCTCAAGGGTCTTTTTGTCTTGTAATGGAGCTGAGGGAAAGGTGTGGTCAATTTCTCTAAGTTACTTTACCTTTTCAAAGCATTGTTGTATTCGTGTTCACCTCTTCTCAAGTTCTTTTCATTATTTTCACTTAGAGACTTAAACCTCTATTTGTCACTCAATTTATTGAAAACCCTTTTTATTTCATCACAACATTTTTTTCATTCAATTTTCAAGCTTTTTCTCATAAACAATTTCTTCTCTTTTTTGTAAGGAGGGGTTCCTTCTTTTCCTAGCAAACTTCCAGGCTGAATCTCACTTTTCTTTCTTCATATTCACTTGGATTTCTCTCCGCCTTTCTTTCCACGTCCCCAACTTAGGCTTTTGAGCTAAGTTGACTTTTCAAACAAATGCTTAGAAAATGATTTATGAGTGAGAAGTTAAGGACTTCTTTGGTTCAAGAGGTTTCAACAAGGTTGACAACGAACGGTTTAGGCTCTAATGGTGAACAAATGGTTACACACCCTCACAAAGGATTCATAAAAGGTATGAATTGGGTTCCCTCTCAAAATTTGTGCCCAAGATAAATTCTTGCATTCATCCAGGCTAGGCAATTAGACTAACAAGGTTAAAATTCTAGGAATCAACAAGCATTCTTTCAAGTTCGATCGAGCCTCACATTGCACTTCAAACATAATAATTTAACACAGCTCTACAAAATGAAGAAGTTTGCATTTGATGTTCATTAAAAGGATCCCATACATACATATCTAGTCGACACAAGAATAAAAAAAATCATTCAAAAGTAGAGCAACAATGATTTTCTCTTGCAACACCAACACAAAACATGGGCTTTTTACGGCTATCCTAGCCTATAGTGCCCTTCAACAGTGTAGGAACAAGTTTTATTTTATCGTTACCAACTTATGTACATAATTATTTCCAGAAGGCCATTTTAATTACAACAAGCGGTGGAATGGTAAACTTATTATGTAGTTGTGTCAAAATGATTTTGATAAACACAAAAAGCCATTGAAATCACTTACAGTCAAACTTGCCAGATATTGAAACCATTGAGATAGTAAACAAGCATACTTGCCGAGTTTTTTCTCTTACCCCATTCATTCAACTACCTACCAGACCTAACTTTCTAACCCCCCCAAAAGAGAAGAACAAGAGAGAGTTTTAGCCAATAATATTCTTATTCATATTGGAAAATATACAAAGTGTAGTAAGACTAAAGAGATTTTCTAAGAAAAACTCTTAAGACTTTAAGTTATGACTTTTGTTTTTTCGCTAATCTATTCTATTCCATTTGAAAAATAAGACTTGGCCTCCCTTTTATCAGAGAAGGTTGCCTAATACATCCAAACCAAAATTAAAAACCTTATCTTACATGGCACACTATTCTAGTAATGGATAAGCCAGATCTTATCTAAAAATAGTAAACCATTATCCGGACTTACTATCCTAATATAGTATAGTAAGACACAACAAAATATATTCAATCTGGGTGCCACTTAACATGTGAAGGAGCCTACTTAAACAAAATAAATAAAACAAATTGCCATGTGACAGAACGTGCAAGCTGGTGGATGAGCAACTGGTAGAAGACTTGAAGTAGGTGTGAAAGCTACTTCTAGACATCTCTCAAGTAGGTGGATAAGCTACTTGTAGGAAGCTTGCAAGAAGGTGGATAAGTAACTTATTGGCAAACTTCTCTAGGAAGTCTTTTGATGAACTTTAGTAGGAACTTTAAAAGTAAACTTTGGCGGGTAAGTGGTGATTTCTTGCACATGTCATCGGGCGTCATTCGATTATGCAGAGGTTGTAGGTGTTGAAGATGATCTTGAATATCCTTCTTCCATCCACCAATCTTTACTATGTTTGGTCTGAGGTAGCAAAAGCTTAGTGGCCGATTTTTTCTTTTTCTTGTCGGGCTCGGTTCTGAATCTTCTTGAAAATGTCTCAGGCCTTGACATGAAGTATACCATTATATTTTCTTTTCCTTTGACATGCTTCACTTTGGGAAATCTTTGAGTTTATCTGGATAATCTTTGGGAAAAATCTCATATCCATTTCAATTAGAAATTATGTATGTATTAGGAAGAAGTTTAACTTCTTAATTCCATTTTTGACATCTAAAATCACTTTGAATGTGGAATGATAATGTTGTTCTGCATCCTTAAACTTTCCACAAGCATATCCACATATCTTGCGCTAGCCATCTTTTTCTTCTAAAAGAATAGCACTCCAGTATTCACTACTAGCATCAGTTTGCAATGTCTTCAAACCATCAGAAGGAATATGGAGGGTTTTGACCTCCTTGGATATGTCTTTGATTTTGTGGACTGCATCATCTTGGTCTTTCCCCCAAGCTGGAGCCTTTTTTGTTAACTTTTTTGTAACTTGAGAAATGTACGTAGAGACATTTGGGATAAAAGCTTGAACGTAATTTATCACACCAAGAAATTGCTGGAGTTGTTTGATTATAAAGTTAGTATTAGGGAATTTTATTAACTCCTCAAAAAAGTGTGACCCTGGGATATATGCTCCATGAGCGAAATGCATTCATGTTCTTCTCAGATAGCATGATGCCATATTGGTTCACCAATTCATGGAACTTGTGAAGAATGCCAAAGTGTTCCTCCATTGTATCACTAAAAAATAGGATATCATCAATTTATACTTATGTTGTGTGGAGTATTCACTAGAAAATCTTAACCACGGCATTTTGGATAAAGAGAAGGGCTTGGTTTGAGTCTAAACAACATAACTTTCCACTAGTAGTGGTGGTCAGGTATGCAGAAACCAGTTTTGGACTTATCTTGTAGGTGGATACGCAATTTCCAGAAGCTTGCTTTGAGATCAAACTTAGAGAAGTATGTGGATTTGGCTAAATGTGAAAACAGGGTCAGCTTATTTGGAATGGGGAATTTGTCATCTAGAAGGAAGTGGTTAAGAGGTTGATAATTGATGACCAATCGAAGTTTACCTCTTGCTTGTTCAGCCCTTTTTTGACGTAGAAAGATTCACATGATCATTGAGAATCAGATGGCTCAATTAGTCTTTATTCAAATAGTTCATCACATTCCTTCTTAGCAAGCTGTAGGTGTTTCGGGTTCATCCCTGAGTGGCTTGCTCTTGTAGGGTTAATGTTTTCATTTCTCTTGAATGGGAGTCTGATGAAGAATTCTTCATTTAACCATAAAGGCTTATCACGCTTCTTCATGAACTCTCTGTGGGAATCAACACATGATTCTTCCACAAGCTGACTCTTAATATTCTTGCTTTATTCATCCTAAGTGATTGGAAATAGCCTTGTAGTTGTTGTATATAGTTTTAACTTGTTCCAAAAGGCTATACCTTATGTATTTACCTTGAGTCTATCATTCAGTTGCCTGTAGATATAAAATCCAATTATGAGATCCGTCCCTAGGATAATAGAGCCTAGTAACTTGGCTCTGAATCGTACACCTCGAAAAAATTCTATTGTGATAGGATTCTTCGTAATTACCCTAGTTGTGAGGATTCCTTTAGAGGCTATATTGAAATTTTGGAAATGTGGAATCCATTGCTCCTTTCGAAGGACAGTAGGGTTGAGCATTGATGTAGCTAATCCTGTATCCATGAAAGTGATTACCTGGATAGGTGAATCCCATTTGGCCAGATAGATTGTAGGTTGCACAGGAGGAGTTTCAATGCCTCAGATGACATTGACTTTCTTTCCTTCAAATCAGATGTCTGAAATAGAACATCTTTCAATTGAGATTCAGGACCATCTGAAATAGGAGTCATTTCTGCTGGATCTTCAGTAGCCACTATATCATCCTTAATGGTGCAGATGTTAATATTTTCTACTGCATCGGCCAAGAGCTGGGCAATTCTCTTTGCTTTCCTAGAGTATGGACAATCTCTTGTAAGGTGTGAGTTCTTCTTTCAAATGAAACATATCCTTTATTTTTTCTTTTTGGATCGCCTATTTGAGGGAGATTGATCCACTGGAGGATTGGGTCATTCAGTTGAGGTAGATTCTTCTTCTCTTAGCTTAATCATTTTTGCCTTTGGGCTTGCCTGTGGCATTTGGTTCTTCTTCTATTCCTTTGCTGGCATTTGAGGAATTAAGGTGGCTCATCAACATCTAAGATTGTACCACATTCTTCAGTGACGTCAATATGCGCGATATTAGATTCACAATATTCGTGTAAACATGAATTACTTTGATGTTCAATAGCATTTGGATTACTCTATTACTTAACAACATCATAGAACTCTTCATTTCTTGAAAAAGTTTCCTCTATAAGGAGATTAGCAGATAGATTATCATCATTATCTAGGCTGTAGAGTTATGAAACTTCTTGATCAAAGTTGATGAAGTCATTATCTAGGATGCTCTTTTCATGGCGGACCCCACCATCTTTAGGAAGACCATGTTTAATCAGGTTGTGGTCTTCAGGCGACGTATCATACTTGGATACCTCTAAGTCAACATGTTGAATGGATGGACCTGGGTCTAAATAGACAAGGTACCCAGATGGGGCTATGTGACTGGAGATCGGTACGACCTTGTTGACTGTCCTGGTATGAAGATCCATATCCTTTTTGATTGTCATAGCGCTGCTTCAGTCTTCTTTTAGGCTGCAGCTACGTCCATTTGATCCCAAACAATTTGGCAATGTCAAACTTGTTCTCATCAGGTACAAGGTGAATAACAAAGCCATATGTGAATGATCATTGAAAATGGAGAAAGGGTTATCTTGTCTTAGTATGGAGTGTGTTTGTGGAGACAAAGGAAATGAGGTAGGGAGAGGGATTGGGTTCTCTGCTGATTCAATTCTTCCATATTTTAGTTCCATGATTCTATCACTTATAAAGTCCATCTCTTTTCGTTGATGGTCGAAGAACCGGAAGAGTGATGACCCTTGTGGGTACTTATCAAGCTAGATGAGTTGCAATCTCTGTTCTAGTGCTTTGATAAACCCAGAATTTTGGACAGATGTATCTATCAATCTATTCTCCTTCGTAGCTAACTTGCCTTGAGTAGGAGTAATACTCTTGATAGAATGACTCTTGGTGGACAACAAACTGTTATGGCCCATGATATATTTGGTTTGACAATTAGAAGTCTCCTCGATGTTGCCTATAGGCATAATTTCTCCCTATTTTAGGATAACTCTCTCTTGTGGTATTTTTTGAGCATGGCTTATGTTATACTTTTCAAAAGTGGAGTATGAGGGGAGATTGTATGTTTGACTAGAGCTCATTGGGGATATCATGAATAATGGATGATCCTGTTCACCTTTTGGAGTACCATTTTGAGTGCGTAAAGCTGACTTATTGTTGGTGTTGTACGAAACAAGGAATTCATATTTGCCAGGACGGCTTAGAGAACCAATAGTTTGATCACCATCGTCAAATCTTCTTGTGAATTCCTTTTTAGAGTTTATGCACTTTTTCCCGCTTTTGCTTCTATCAGCATCATCCAAGTAACCTTCTTGGCATCCTTTGTAGTCATAGTCTCTATTCCATGGAGTATGCCTTGTGAAAGGGCAAGTGAACCATTGTACACCACATCCATCTTGATCAAATTGTCTAATCGAATCATGTCCACACTTAAATCAACATAAAAACCAACATATAGTATGTGTGTCCTTATCCTCAGGAATATTAATATGAGATTTGTGCATATGGATAGGGAGGACTATTTGGTTTAGCCTTTTGTGGGGAAAGTGATTGAGTATGTCATTTTTTGGCATGGTCAAATCAGGTTCATAAAAGAAGAGATATTGAGGATGGACTCTCAACTTCTCATATTTCAGGACCCATGCATCAGGAAGAACTTTTACAAGCTCTTTCCTAGGTATTTTCCTTGGGATCTAGGTACACTGAGTAGTTCCATTGGTGGCATCTATATTTAGAAACAAAGAATATTGGCCAGTTGGAACAGATAGGTCCCTATCATAGTTTTGGACCCTCCAAGCCAGTTGGTAATGAAGAGTAGCCTGTACGGCATCTCTAGCTTGAGGAGCTCCAAGTATTTTGACCTGAATCTAAATGCCTTTGTTTGATACGGATCATGTAGGGACATGTTGAAGTTTGGGAATATCGTAACAA
This sequence comes from Solanum commersonii, assembly GCA_029007595.1. Classification (NCBI taxonomy): domain Eukaryota; kingdom Viridiplantae; phylum Streptophyta; class Magnoliopsida; order Solanales; family Solanaceae; genus Solanum; species Solanum commersonii. The sequence continues at coordinate 6,842 of JAJTWQ010000308.1, forward strand.
AGACAGTCCCTGTGTTGAGAGTGATTTTTTATGTACCCAAGTTTGTATGCTGATATTCGTAGTATCTAGTATCTATAAGGGAAAGACGTGCCATGATAGGCTGGCCTTTTCTTTCGTGATATGTTAACGCAACTCTAATAGCACCAAAAGGGATATGGGTAAACCTAAGGATTTTCCACTATCGAGGGAAATCCGCTGGACTCTACAAAGTGATGAATTGTTCTTCTTGATTTGCAAGAATAGGGTGCTGATCAAGTTTTGATGCAACAACATATTCCTTGACTCCTTTGGCTTTTTGTTGGACCAAGGAGCGGATTTGCCTCCAAGGATTACATGAATTTTTTTCAAAGGCAAAATATAGGTTTAACAGAGGTAGATATGTGGACGATATTTTATTTTCTGGTGGTAACCCATCTACTTCATAAAGGTAGTCTTACTTACACGACAATGTTTTACTCATAGTAGGAGACATGTTTATCTTTTCTAAGGCTTTACATGAACTAGCCGCAATAGAGAAGACTCAAATTTTCAAGAAGTGGAAGATGATGGTAAAGACTCTAAACTACACATATTTTGTAGTTTTTTGACAATAAAGATGCAGACATATATTTGTTCTAAAATCTAAGAAAAGACACAAATTTTTTGTTCTAAAGTATAAGGAAACACACTACAACTAATATATATGGAAAAAACTATAAACAGACCTTGTAACTACCAACGTTTAAAAGACTACAACAAAATATACAAGGTTTTGAACTATATGAAGAGGGTATGAACTAGGTTTGTAACTACACACGCTTTTATCACAAGTTGTAGGCTACACAACCTTAAAAAACTCCGCAAGATTCCAACACAATAGCTACCTTAATTTTAAGCAGTAAACCATATAGTAGATAATACAACTTTTCCCGACAAAAATGGGTTTTCGTGGCTCTCTTGGCCTATAGCACCCTTAAACAGTCTGGGAACAAGTTCTATTCTATTGTTACCATCTTACGTACTTAATTATTTCCATAAAGCTATTGTAATTACAACAAGCGATGGAATGGTAAGATTACTATGTACTTATGTCAAGATGATTTTGATAAACTCAAAAAGCCATTGAAATCACTTACCGTCAAACTTGTCGGATATTGAAACCATTGAGATAACAAAAAACATACTTGCCGGGTGTTTTCTCTTACCCCGTTCTTTCAACTACCTACCAGACCAAACTTTCCATCCCCCCCCCCTCCCCAAGAGAGAAGAACAAGAGGGAGATGTTTAGCCAACAGTCTTTTTATTCATATTGGAAAATATACAAAAGTCTAGTAAAACTATAGAGATTTTCTAAGAAAAACTCTTAAGACTCTAAGCTATGACTGTTGTTTTTTCTCTAATCTATCTTACAACTAAGACTTGGCCTCCCTTTTATAGGAGAAGGTGGACCACTACAACCAAACCAAAATTAAAAACCTTATCTTACATGGCACACTATTCTAGTAATAGATAAGCCTTATCCTATCTAAGAATAGTAAACCATTATCCAGACTAACTATATTTATCTAATATAGTAAAAGACAACAATCTTTATTCAAACTGGGCCCCATGTTAGACCTCAAACCATGGATAAGACACCCAAAATAACCAACAGAACCATGAAACTAGGTATCAACTCAAATAGAGGTTAATGGTACCCAAAATCGAACCATTACTAAAGATCAACTGTCCAGATCTTGAATCTTTGACTATATAAAGGGTAGCATGAATAGACCTTGAATTTGCGACCAAATAAGCTACCAGGTCAAAATCCTATAATGACCCTCTAGGTGATCTTCTTGTAAACTCCTTTTCGTTGTTTAGAGAATTCTGATAGAGGTGCCAAGTCATTTATCACTTATTAGGGCTGATATCTCGATCACCTAGTTGTTCATTTGGTTTTTGTGCAAGCTTCTGTATTTTGGAGGTTCTAAAACTCGAACAATTCACGTCAGTCAAATATTGAGGAAAAGATCCTCATAATCTAATTTTGGCGGTTCCATTCACTCCAAAACATTGAGTTTTGTTTAGAGGGACATTTTATTCATATCCCAAGGCTCTTGGTCAATTCTAAGCACCCTTGTTGAATTCAACTTAAAATGAAGCTAGGATGTGGGACCCACTTATTGTTGAATGACGTAAGTTGCAATTTTTGACACTTTAGTTGAGTTCAAAATTTCAAATTCGGTGGGGTAGCACATTTCATTTGTGCGAACAAGGTTGTAGATAAATCTCAAGAACCTAATCAAAGAGTTTTGTATTTGCCAAAACCAGCTAGTGCATACTCCAAATGCCCTTAACATTTGTAGGATGTGTGATGCATTTGTGCAGGCCTGTGGAGTTTGGTCTTTTTTATCACCGGGCCCTCGTTACGTTCATGAAAGCTTATGAGATTACCCTCCATATTCGCGGGAGCCTTGACACGTTTGCAAAGATAAGGATTGTTGCCCTCTATTATCACATTTGTGGATTCACATTCTTGAAGGCCTTAGCTGGATGATTTTCCGTGATAATGGACTCCTTTATCACGTTTGCAAAGATTAAATGGGCCTGGATTTTTAATTAAAAGAAAGACTCGATTAGCCATTTCCTCAAATTTTATTAATTGATATCTAGAGTTTTAGAGCTCAGTTTAAGGTGATTCAAAGTCTCGTATGATCGGGAAGGTCGGGGCTACGTGGGAAAGTGTTTGAGGACTTGTGGGGAATGACGTGATGAGGTATATTCTCCCCCAAAGGAGATCCCACCTTCATTTCCCTTTGCTTTAATGGTATTAAAATGACATGTAATTGTTTCCTGCTATTCTGAGACACAAAATGTGTCCTCTTTTCTAATACAAGTTTGGGGAGATAAATTGGACCTTTTGACGAAATCAACGAGATTTCTGGTGAAGGTTCCTTATTTCCAATTTTGACTCCAATTTGGGTATGTCTCCACTTAATGTGTTTTTGGTGTCTAAATGACCTTCTTAACATTTATTTTCTATTTTTTTATATTATACCCACACTTATAAGCCATACGGAAGGGAAAAGCTTCGTAGTTGTGATTTGGAGTGTGTGCGGTCTACTTTAAGGTAGCCTACGATCTCCCTTCCTTTAGATTAATCTTGAATATGTAAATGTATATTAATTTATTTGAATTTTGTGTGGGTATCTAGTAGATGATGCTTAGATTTCTAGAAATCATGTTTTAGTCTATTTAATTGGGTTTTTGGGATAGAGAGCATATTGGTTTATTGCCTAAGATCTTTCTTAGCTAATGGTATTTTCTGGGTGTTGTCATTGATTGATATTGATCTTGTTTGGTCTTAGTCTAGGCGTAGATTAGTGATTTCCATAATCTTACATAGTATGGAGCCAATAGGCCTTAGAATCTTTCAAACATTGCTTTAAGTGGCTTAGCTCCCTAGAGACTGATATTTAAGACTTGGAACTAATAGTATGATACTTAGTTAAGTGACAACTCAACCCATCTTTCCTTTTTCTTCCTTGTTTTTATTCTCATGATTGACTGAATATGTAAGCGAGTTATTTTTTTGGCTTATTAGTGATTTGGCATCGACTTGTGGAGCAGGATCTGGAGTTGGTCCCTAATATATCTAGAGGTGTTCCTCTACTACAGTTCTTACGAAGATTAAGTGGGCAAGGGATATTGGAATCATTGGAGTTTTTTTTTTGTGGTTCGATACCATACACCTTATTGGTGCTCCTTTTTAAGGCTCTCGTTTTCATTTCTTCACCCAGGTTTTAGTACCACTTGTATACCTATCCCTTTGATCAGCTTCAAATCCTGACTAGGTGACGACCCTCCCTTTGATCAGTGTAAATTCCTAACTGAGGGGTTCTTCTGTGTCCTTGGTTCCTTTACTGCGCTTAAAGTGTTTGGAAGGTTGACACAGTTCAGGAAACATATTCGAGTTCTTTCTTACTTTTAAGCTCTTCTGTGTACCTCTCTAGAACATGGGGTCCTTTCGAGTTTCACTTAAACTTACGTAAAAGTGTACCTTCTAGGTTTATAGGCTCAAGTTAGGTTTCACTAGATATTATTTGTTTCATTTTTTTTCTTAGTACACTCGTGTGCTTTCCTTTTAACGTTTAAACCACAAGAAACTAACTCAATGCCTAAAGGAAAAAACAAGCTCGGGACCTCTCAAAATTGAACTAAGAACTCACCTAGCCATAAAATCATCCCCCAAATCCAATATAACTCTCGAAATCCCGATATGAGTATCTGAACCCCAAATATTGACCAAAGTCAACCCAAAGGCTAAATTTCCACAATTTCACAACTTAGAACATCATATCCTCAAAAGACTCTGAATCTTTAATTGAGAACTCTCACAACTCAGATATCACATTTTGGACTAATGGAATTGATGGATTTCCATTCCGACACTCAAAACTTCAAAACACCACAAAAACTACTTTCTTAACAATAGTAGACTTTCAAACTCATGTCTTACCAAATTCTCCCTTGACTAAAAGTTCAAAAACAACTTTCAAAACTCAACATAAAAGACTCGAGGTCTAACACCGGAGGGGAAAAACATAAATTCATAAAATGTTCCAAAAATGTCACATCCCAAGCCTACACCCTGGGCAGGACTGGCACTTAAGAACTATTGTTGGCCCCAAGAGAACCCTTGGCTTGGCTTACTTACTCAGCGGAAGACTTAAACACAAGAAATAGTCTCAATTGATAATATCATGAAGAAAACTTATAATGTTTTAAAAGAACATTCAACTAGCCAAGATGGAAACTCAAGTATCAAAACATAAGTCACTAAAAAAGTAAAGACAAATGAATTAACTGACTGTCTATCTATGAAGCCTTTAAAATTGAGATGGATGTGGGGACAAGACCCATGATCATTCTAACAACTAAAAACTACTAAAACAATATAAATAAGGATCCTCCGAAAAGCAAGGAGGCTCACCAATAACTCTGGAGCTCAACTAGAATCAATGATGCGTTGGATGTTGATCCTGGTTACCTGTATCTGCATCATTAAAAGTTGCAGGAAAAACGGCATCGGTACATTGAATGTACGAGCATGCGAGGGGAATACTAAACAAGACATAGGCTTGAAAGGAACTGAAAGAGCAAACATGGTCTTAACTCAACTCTACTCAACTGAACTGAACTCATTTCAATATAAAGAAATAACATAAAGGCAATATAAAGAAAATCTTTTAAAAATATGGATATCCACTCTGTGTATATGGAAATACAATAATACTTTGTGTATGCAAAGATCTATATTACCTTAAAAGCATGAAATCCTAACTTGAATGTTAAATTACTCTAATATCCCTAACTTAGGTTGTGTCTTTTTCAATGAGCTGTGAATTTTCCAAAAAGTTGTGACTTTTTTCAAAGGGTTGTGATTTTTCGATGAGTTGTGACTTTTCCAAAGAGTTTGTGACTTTTTCAATAAGTTGTGAATTTTCCAAAGAGTTGCAACTTTTCCAAAGAGTTGCAACCTTTCCAAAGAGTTGTGACTTTTTCAATCAGTTGTGAATTTTCCAAAGAGTTGTGACTTTTCCAAAGAGTTGTGACTTTTTCAATAAGTTGTGACCTTTCCAAAGTGTTGTGACTTCTCGGAAAGGTCATGATCTTTCAGATAAGACACAAAAAACATTTAGTCATACTATCCTTTGTAGACTATAAATAGAGGGACTTCATCTCATTTTCCAACCACAATTTTTTTCTAATCTTCTATTCTTCTTCTTCTTGCATTTTAAAATTCCTTGTGTAATTTATTGTCATTTGATTGAGTTCAAAGTTTAGCGGAATATGAGGTACCAGTATTCTGATGAAGTAAGTCCTTCTATCCTTAGAGGGTATATTCCATAACCTCGTGTACTTGAGGAAAATAATATATTTTTGATGGTATAATAATTATTTTTTTTGCTTAATATACACATTAGTATGTAATGTTCCAATATATGAAATTAACATGATGTAGTCTAAAGTCATTTGTTTTTTGTCAATAATTTCTCTTGTGATGTAGATATATGCTTTTGAATATTTTTCCAAAAATTAGAGAATTGGCACGATTTGTTTTTGATGCTCAAGACAAAAGAATGACTTTATTTATCAATGCTACTTATGCGATTTAGACTCCCATAAAGTTTGTGTAACACAGTGTATCCGAAACAGACCAAAAATATAGATTTTGAGAATTTGTAGGTGCAACCCATGGTTGCCACCCACAGACCGTAGGTCAGACCATGGCTTGTGCTATTGGTCCATAGTTCACCACTGCAACCCCTCCTCAAACCCAGCTGAGAAAATTGGCTAAGTCTCGACCCACGAATAGACCCACGATCTGTAGGCTAGACCACGGTCTGTGGTTTGTGTCCGTGGATGGGGGCCCCCTTTACCCAGCCTCTGACGCGAACAACGGCTAACCAGCATGAACCATCGTTCGATCCACGGTGCGTAGGTCTGATCATTGCTGAAGGTCAACAACCAATTAGGGGGAAATTGCTGATTGGGTCAACTTCAAATGGTCATCACTCCTAGCACTAAATGAATTATGTGTCCCATGACCTATGATATGATAGATAATTGAATCCTCTTTCCAATGCCACCGATTTTGCTAAAATCCGACCTCTAAGTAAAAAGGTATTCTCATTTTAGTGAAGCCTTATCAGGCAGATTTGACTTACGACCCCAATCTACGGACCATAGGTTGACCTACGGCCCATAGGTCCCGTCCATCGGTCACTCCAATAGCACTTAATTCTGTGGTCTTTTGGTGTTTTCCAGTTTCGTTGGACCCCTATGCTATGTTGTTTAGATCCTACATTATGAGGTTTTAGAAATTTTAAGCCAAGAGACATAACTAGAACTTACCTAAGTCAAATCATTAATCAAAACTTAGAAAATTAGAAGCAAGAGAGAAGTAAAGTTGACCAGCCCTAACTCCAAGAACGCAACAAGTTTTCTTTAGTTCCAGCCGAGAAATCAAAGGATTTCTCTACGGAATTCGTCACCAGGTATGTGGGATTTTACTAGTGGGTTTCTTTCGCCCATTAGGTCCCTAGTTTTCAGTCAGTTTCTTGATTCCCTTATTCTTACTAGACTTAGTGTTTCTTGAATGTTAGAATTATTGGGTTCTTAGTTGTTAGAATGATCCAAATCAGATTAGTATGTTAATATTTTGTTTATTGCATGAATTCCAAAACCCTAGCTATGTATTTCTTTAGTTCTTGAATTACACATGCTAGGTCAGATATTTCAGTTATTCAGTTATACATGCCTCAGTTATTGATGCATCTATATCAGTTAATTGTTGCATACTCAATTTGCATGTCCAGTTTGAGCTATCCAGTAACTTACAGAAATTCAGTCATAATGTGTAATCACTTAATCCATTGGGAGTAGAATAATACTGAGTTGGACTAGGGTTTAGTTTACCCAAATAGTCCCAGAACTACTAGCCACATAGGTTGTAAGTCCCCTCTGTGGGCATCATTTTAGTGATCACACTAGCATGCCTCTATACCTCTGGCAGGGTATATTATGTCCTCTCGATGGGGCTTGGACATCGGAGTCCACATTTAGCTCATGTGGTTTTATTATCTATTATTAGTAGCTCCCACAGTTCAGTAAGATTTTATTGCATTGACCATGTATCAGTATATTCAATATTCAGTCTCAACATGTTATAAATCGGTCATTGCATCCAGTTAGCTCAGTATTCAGTATTTATATCATGTTCATATTATATCATTGTTTATTTTCTTTGTTCAGTTATATGTTATTTAAGCTTTATTCTATCATGCATGCTCAGTACCTTTTAAGTACTAACACATACTTTGCGCTATATGTTCTCGTGATGTAGGATCACGTTCTGAACATCAAGATCATGCTTAGATCACTTCTCGATCGTCACTTTAGCAACATTAATGGTGAGTCCTTATTCTTTGAGGATCGGTGACATGCTTATATTTTTAGTACTTTTAGTCCTTTAGTTTAAGGTTTTCTAGATCTAGTTGGGGCATGTCCCAACATTTCTAGTCAGTTTAGAGGATTTTTTCAGACATAGTTAGATTCAGCTTGGTTATGAGTTAATATTTTCCTTGTATTAAACTTACCAGTTTTTATTCATCTAGTTATAGTATATGGGTATTTTCCCCATCGTTTCATTTTATTTATGAATATACCTTCCACATAGTTTTTATTATTCAGTTTATTTTTAGTATACTCATGATTACGCTAGCTGGGTTAACTTGGGGTCACTTGTGATCCTAGATCCCGTGTCCATATCTCAGGGATAGCCTCGGGGAATGCCAAACTTGGTATAAGAGCATTAGGTTTCAGAGTCCTAGAATGTCTGAAAAGCCTCACTAAGTAGAGTACTTTTCATAGGTGTGAAGGGCACTACATCTAATGAGAGGGAGGCTACGAAGTGATTTAGGAAAACATCATTTTCTTGTTACTCTTATCATGTGTAAGGTATGATCTAATTCTATTCTAACTCGACGTTCTACATTTCAGTGATCATGTTTCTCCATAGAGCTAACGCCAGGAATGCGAATGTTAGGAATGCAAACACAGCTCCTCCAATCCCAGAACAAGAAGTTTCTAATGCGGAATTCAGGAATGCCATTCAGATGGTGGCTAATAGCGTGGCCAACTAGAACTATCAGCGAGTTCTAGTTCAAGCAAAATGCCAATGTTGGGTCAGCTGCATCTATAGTGCAAGATTTTGTTAGGATGAATCCACCAGAGTTCTTAGGATCGCAAGTTGGAGAAGATCCCCAAAACTTCATTGATGAGGTCAAGAAGATCTTTGAAGTGATGCAGGTAACTGGGAATGATCAAGTTGAGTTAGCATCGTATCAACTAAAAGATATTGCTCATATATAGTATACTCAGTGGAAGGAGAACAAGGGTACCGATGCAACTCCTATTACTTGGGATTATTTCAGCGAAACCTTTCAGGATAGACTTTTCCCCATAGAGTTGAGAGAAGCAAGGGCCCAGGAATTTATGAACTTAAGGCAAGGTAGTATGATGGTCCAAGAGTATGGGATCAAATTTAACCAATTCTCCAGGTATGCTCCTTACATGGTTGCTGATTCTAGGGGTCAGATCAATAAGTTTATATATAGAGTGTCAGACTTAATGAAGACAGAGTGCAGGAATGCTATGTTGTTGGGAGACATGAACATCTCTAGGCTCATGACTCACACTCAGCAGGTTGAATGTGATAAGTTTAGGGAACAGGCTAAGGAGAGTAAGAAAGCAAGAACAGGCAACTATAACTATTCCAAACAGCAATCGGGTGGTGGAAATCACTCGCAGTTTCAGCAGAAGTCTTCAACTCCAGCACCTTTATCAGCCAGTGTTCCATCCTCCAAGTTTTGAAATAATTAGAAAGGTGGAGCATTAGGCTCTAAGTCTCAAGGTAGTATTTCAGGGACCAAAACCTACCCAACTTGCCCTAAGTGTGGTAAGAACCATCCGGGCAAGTGTCTTGTAGGAAAAAAAATGCTTTGGGTGTGGTCAGTCTGGTCACAGATTGAGGGATTGTCCTTCTAAACAGGGTTTAAGAGGCAATGGTAATCGAGCCCAGTCTACAACTTCAGCATCACCAGCAGCTCGCCCAACTCAGCAGGGTAACTCATCTAGTACAGGTGGCGGTCAATGCCAAAACAGGTTGTATTCTCTTCAGGCTCGCCAGGATCAGGAAGATTCTCCTGATGTAGTCACTGGTACATTACGAGTCTTTAATCTCGATGTTTATGTTTTGTTATATCTAGGGGCTACTCTTTGCTTTGTAACTACTTATATAGCAGTCCAATTTAGTGTTAGTCTAGAAACTCTCCCAGAACCTTTCTCAGTCTCTACTCCAGTTGGTGACCCAGTTATAGCTAAATGGGTATACAGAAATTACCCTGTCACAGTCTCTTAGAAAGTCACCTCAGCAGATCTTGTAGAGTTAGAAATGGTAGACTTCGATGTCATTCTAGGCATGGATTGGTTACATTCTTTTTATGCTTCAGTCAATTTTAGAACTAGGATTGTTCATTTTCAGTTTCCAGATGAACCAATCTTAGAATGGAAGGGTAGTAGCTTAGTGCCTATGGGTCGATTCATTTCTTACCTTAAGGCCAGAAAGATAATCTCTAAAGGTTATCTCTATCATCTAGTCTGGGTTAAGGATTCGAGCTTCGAAATCCCAGCTCTTGAGTTAGTTCCTGTGGTTAATGAGTTTCCAGAAGTGTTTCCAGAAGATATACCCGGAGTTCCTCCCGAAAAGGAAATTGACTTTGGAATAGATCTCATTCTAAATACCCTTCCTATTTATATTCCTTCTTACAGAATGGCTCCAGCAGAGCTAAAGAAATTGAAAGAGCAGTTGAAAGACCTCAAACCTAGTATTTCACCATTGGGTGAACCAGTGTTGTTCGTGAAGAAGAAAGATGGTTCTCTCAGATTGTGCATTGACTATAGGTAGTTGAACAAGGCCACAATCTAGAATAAGTATCCAAACCCTATGATTGATGACTTATTTGACTAACTTCAGTGTGCTAGCCATTTCTCAAAGATAGACCTCAGATCCAGTTATCACCAGCTCAGAGTCAAAGATAGTGACATTCTGAAAATAGACTTTAGAACTCCGTATAGTCATTATGAATTTTTAGTTATGTTATTTGGACTAACCAATTCTCCTGCAGCTTTCATAGATTTGATGAACAGAGTGTTCAAGCAGTACTTGGACTTGTTCGTTATCCTCTTTATTGATGATATCCTTATTTACTCTAGGAAAGAGGAAGAACATGCAAGTCATTTGAGGGTTGTTGTAGAAACTCTCAAAGATCACCAGTTATTCGCTAAGTTTAGCAAATGTGAGTTTTGGTTACATTCTGTTGCTTTCCTTGGGCATATAGTATTCTACGAAGGGATTCGAGTAGATTCCTAGAAGATAGAAGTAGTGAAACAATGGCCCAGACCTACCTCTGCTACAGATATCAGAAGTTTCTTAGGTCTAGCGGGCTATTATAGGAGGTTCATGGAAGGATTCTCATCCATAGCCTCACTATTGACTTGGTTGACTCAGAAGATGGTCAAGTTTCGATGATCAAAGGATTGTGAGAAAAGCTTCGTAAAATTGAAAACAAGGTTGACTACAGCTCCTATCCTGACTCTACCAGAGGGTTCAGATGGTTATGTGATCTATTGTGATGCATCCAAAGTCAGCCTAGGTTGTGTGTTGATGCAGCAAGATAAGGTTATAGCTTATGCTTCTAGACAACTTAAGGTACATGAGAAGAATTATCTGACTCATGACCTCGAACTTGCAACAGTGGTGTTTGCACTCAAGATTTGGAGACACTACTTGTAGGGTATTCATGTGGATATGTTCACCGACCATAAGATCCTCCAATATTTATTCACCCAGAAAGAGTTGAATCTTTGCCAAATAAGGCGCCTTGAGTTCCTCAAAGATTATGATATGAGTGTGCATTACTATCCAGGTAAGGAAAATGTAGTAGCAGATTCTCTTACAATATTATCCATGGGTAGTGTAGCACATGTTGAGGAAGAAAGAAAGGAGCTAGCAAGGGATATTCACAGACTTGCTCGCCTAGGAGTTCATCTTATGAGCATATCAGATGGTGGTGTAACGATTGAGAATTGGGCAGAATCTTCTTTGGTAGTGGAAGTTAAGGAAAAGCAAGACAGTGATCCGATATTACTTGAATTCAAGGGTGCAGTCCATCAACAGAGAATTGAGGTATTCTCCCAAGGGGGAAGATGGTGTGCTGCGCTATCAGGGTCGATTCTGTGTTCCTAATGTGGGCGAGTTGAGACAGCGTAATCTTGTAGAAGCCCATAATTCCAAATATTCTATTCATCCAGGTTCCAGTAAGATGTACCGCGATCTATGGGAAGTCTATTGGTGGAATGGTATGAAAAGAGATATAGCAGATTTTGTGGCTAAGTGCCCCAATTGCCAGCAAGTCAAGGTAGAATATCAGAAACCAGGAGGCATGATTCAAGAGATTGACATTCCTACTTGGAAGTGGGAAGTGATCAGCATGGACTTCATCATAGGTTTACCTCGTACTCGCAGAAAGCATGACTCCATTTGGGTGATTGTTGATAGGGTTACTAAGTCTTCTCGCTTTTTGGCAGTCAAGATTACAGATTCGGTGGAGGATTACGCCAAACTTTACATTATTGAGATTGTGAGGTTGCATGGGGTTCCTTTGTCTATTATCTCAGATAGAGGTCCTTAGTTTACCTCTCATTTCTAGAAGTCATGTCAGAAGGGTCTTGGTGCTCAAGTTAACCTTAGCACATAATTTCTTCCACAGACAGATGGTCAGGCAGAGCGTACCATTCAGACCTTAGAGGACATGTTGAGAGCTTGTGATCAACTTCAAGGGTAGTTGGGATGATCACCTTCCTTTTATTGAGTTCGCCTACAATAATAGTTACTATTCCATCATTCAGATGGCCCCTTATGAGGTATTGTATGGGCGTAGATGAAGATCTCCAGTTGGTTGGTCTAAAGTGGGTTTTCCTGAAAGTGTCATCTATGAAAAGGGTGATGAGATTTGGAAAGAAAGGGAAGCTCAGTCCTAGATATGTAGGCCCTTACAAGATTCTCAAGAAGATTGGTAAAGTGGCATCTAAGTTAGAGTTGCCAGCAGAATTAGCAGCAGTGCATCCGGTTTTTCACATTTCACTTTTGAAGAAGTGTGTGGGTGATCCAGCATCCATAGTGCCATTAGAGAGTGTGGTTGTGAAATATAGTCTCTCATATGAGGATGTGCCATTTGAGATTCTTGATCGTCAGGTTAGAAGGTTGAGAAACAAAGAAGTTGCTTTGGTCAAGGTTTTGTGGAGGAGTCAGTCCGTAGAGGGAGCTACTTGGGATGCAGAAGCAGCCATGAAGTCCAGGTATCCTCACCTCTGTCCATCCAATTCCATTCCAGCTTGAGGTAATAGTTCCTCTTTAGTTTTTCAGTCATTCATGCGCTAATTCAGTCTTAGTATTTTGTTCCTTCATTCAACCTTGCATTTTTAGCGTATTTGCATGTTCTTGGTACTCAGTTCAGTCAGAAATCAGTTTCTACTACTTAGTGGTAGGGATTGTAGCCTCTTCCCTCCATACTAAGTTAGTTTAGTCTTTATTCGGGGAAGAATGGTCCCAAGGGGGGGGGGGATAATGTAACACCCCGTATCCGAATCAGACTAAAAATTCAGATTTTGAGAAGTTGCAGGTGCAACCCACGGTTCTCACCCACAGACCATAGGTCAGACCACGGCCCGTGTTGGTGGTTTGTGGTTCCCCACAGCAACCCCTCCCCAAACCCAGCTCAGAAAATTGACGAAGTTTCGACCCACGAACATAACCACGGTCCAAAAGACAGACCACAGTCTGTGGTCTGTGTCCGTGGATCGAGGACCCCTTTACCTAACCTCTGGCACGAACAACGACCAACCAGCACAGACCATCGTTCGATCCACGGTCCGTAGGTTTGATCGTTGGTGAAGGTCACCAGCCAGTTAGGGGAAAATTGCTGATTGGGTCAACTTCAAATGGTCATCTCTCCCAGCACAAAAGGAATTACGTGTCCCATTACCTATGATATGATATATAATTGAATCCTCTTTCCAATGCTACCGAGTTTGCTAAAATCCGACCTCTGAATAAAAATTTATGCTCATTTTAGTGAAGCCATAACGGGCAGGCTTGACCTACGACCCCAATCTACGGACTGTAGTTTGACATATGGCCCGTAGTCCCGTCCATTGAACACTCTGATAGCAGTTAAGTCAGGGGTCTTTTGGTCTTTTCCAATTTCATTGGGCCCCTAAGCTACGTCGTTTAGACCCTAAATTATGAGGTTTTAGTCAGTTTAAGCCTAGAAACATAACTAGAGCTTACCCAAGTCAAATCATTGATCAAAACTTAGAAAATTAGAAGTAAGAGAGGAGTAAAAGTTGACCAGCCCTAACTCCAAGAACGCAACAATTTTTCTTCAGTTCCAGCCGAGAAATCAAAGGATTTCTCTATGGAATTCATCACCAGGTATGTGGGATTTTACTAGTGGGTTTCTTTCGTCCATTAGGTCCCTAGTTTTCAGTCAGTTTCTTGATTGCCTTATTATGACAAGGCCTAGGGTTTCTTGGATTTTAGAATTATTGGGTCCTTAGTTGTTAGAATGATCCAAATCACATTACTATGTTAATATTCAATCTATTGCATGAATTCCAGAACACTATCTATGTATTTCTTTAGTTCTTGAATTATACATGCTAGGTCAGATATTTCAATTATTTAGTTATACATGCCTCACTTATTAGTTCATGAATATCAATTAGTTGTTTCATACTTAGTTTGCATGTCCAGTTTGAGATATCTAGTAACTTACATAAATTCAGTCATAGTGTGTTAATCACTTAACCCATTGGGAGTAGCATAATACCGAGTTGGACTAGGGTTTAGCATACTAAAATAGTCCCAAAACTACTAACCACGTAGGTTGTAAGTCCTCTCTGTGAGCATCATTTCAGTGATCACGCCAACATGCCTCTATACCTCTAGCAGGGTATATTGGGTCCTCTCGATGGGGCGTATACATCGAACTCCACATTTGGCTCATGTGGTTTTATTATCGGTTATTAGTAACTCCAACAGTTCAGTCAGATTCTACTGCATTGACCATGTATCAGTATATTCAATATTCAGTCTCAGCATGTTATAAATCGGTCATTGAATTCAGTTAGCTAAGTATTCAGTATCTATATCATGTTCAGATTATATCATTGCTTATTTGCTTTGTTCAGTTATATATTATTTCAGCTTTATTCTATCCTGCTTGCTCAGTACCATTTAAGTACTGACGCATACTTTGCGCTACATCTTCTTGTGATGTAGGTTCAGGTTCTCAGCATCCAGATCACGCTTAGATCACTTCCCGATCATCAGTTCAGCATGATTAGTGGTGAGTCATCATTCTTCAAGGACCAGTGACCTATTTATCTTTTCAGTAATTTTATTCTTTTAGTTTCTGTTTTGCTAGATCTAGTTGGGGCATGTCCCAACATTTCTAGTCAATTTAGAGGCTTATATAAGACATAGTTAGATTCAACTTGGTTTTGAGTTAATATTTTCCATGTATTAAACTCATCAGTTTTCATTCATCTCAGTTATAATATATGGGTATTTTCCCGATCTTTTCATTTTATCTATGATTATAGCTTCCGCATAGTTTTTATTATTCAGTTTATTTTTAGTATGCTCGTGATTACGCCAGTAGGGTTAGCTTGGGGTCACTTGTGATCCTAAGTCCCGTGTCCGCGTCTCGGGGTAGCCTCGGGGCATTACCATTTGCTTTAAATAGTTATTATTATATAAACATTGCCCTTTTGTTTTAGTACTTATTTACTATTTCTTAATATTTCAGTATTTTAGAAGAAGAATAGTTCGTATGACTTGTAATAACTTCAATTGAAGTTTGTATTTCTTTAATTTATTATTTATTTAATAGTTAATTTTATGAGATAAATATTTTCATTAATGAAAATATATATTTATAGTTGGGTAGGTATTTGTATTTAAATTAAAGTATTATATATGTCACAAATGTATTATCAAGTTAACGAGATCTTCTAACTTGAAAATATATTATTTTAAAATGTTCGGAATTCTTTTTTTTTTTAAAAACTCAAAACAAATGTGAAAATATGTGAACATATAAAATGTAGTTGTTCTCTTCTGCTGTTCATATGGCATCTAAACAATTTAACGTAGAATACACATTCAAAAAACAACTGGTTAGATGAAGAAAAATACAAAATAAATATTGTCTATAAGACTAATTACATAATTGAACCTAATCAAATTAAAATAAATATATACATAATTGCATTTAACTAATAAAATTTTATATTGACTATTTTCATAGGTTTGCGTGAATAAGCAATAGATATAACGATCCACATTGAACATTCACAAAAGAATCTGTAATATTATTTTTTGCTAAGCTTATTATTTAAATCTTCGCTTAAATAAGCAATTCTACTTATCATAACGTATATTTTTGAAATTGGTAATCACGTGCAGCACAAGTATTAGGTTAGCGACACTTTCAATCTTCATTAGCGTAATCAAGTTGGAAAACAAACTAAGCTATTACATGAAGCTAATAAAAATATCTTTGGTCATATTTATAGGTTCGGTTGAAAAGGAAACGAGCTAACCATCAAAATGTAACTTCTGAAGGAAATACAGCTATTGTGAAAACTTTGATATTGATAATTAGGATATGAATGACTTAAAACTCTTCGAAGGTATCCGCTATTTTGGAACAATGTCATAAACAGAACCAAATGTAGCTTCAAGCAATATTACATATCCTCTTATTATTTTGAGCTTTCGCACCATTAAATGCATCTAATTCAACACAATTTGTCGGACTAAATGGAGTATTATTTATAAACAAATATTTGGTAACTAAGAAACATCCATACAAACAAATCCCTTAAGACATATGTCATTTATTGAACAAAGAGAGTGTGCGTGCTTTACTGCTTCACAATTGTAAGCATGAACTAATATTTAGTAACTAAGAAACATTCATACCGACAAATTCATTACAGACATATTCCATATATTGAACAAAACAAGTATTCATTATTTACTGATTCACAATTAAACGCATCACGAGAACATAATAAATTTCAAGCATCAATATTTAAGATAAAAATTGTACTTAAATGGTGTTTTTATTATTTATGGTCATAACCTTAAAATAAAAGGCTATTGATTACATTTTTTATATTGATATTTTTTTCTATTTTATTGGTAAAATTTGTACACAAAATGAGTGAAGTAAAAAATAATACTACTAAAGTAATGTCACTTTCTCCCCATATTTAAAATTTAAATATATTTTGAAATGTTTAAATGATAATTGGTTATTTTGATCTCAAAAAATAATTAAATCTATGACAATCTGTATTAATCATGTAAAACCACTTTTTCTATGTTCTTTCAATTCCAATCATTTACTAAAAAACTTAATTTAGTAATATTAATTCCATTTCCATTTACAATATTGTATACTATATGATATGTAACTTTTCTGATAAGGCACGATTAGCACCTATTCATACTACTATTTGTTAGCTATAAATAGAGGATTTCCTCTCACTTTTAAACTACGATTTTTTTTGAAAGCTTTCTACTCTTCTTCTTCTTAATAAATCTCAAGGGTTATTTGGAAAAGTTGATCAAGTTAAAAATTCAACGAAATTCTAGGTACCACATAAGAAAGAGTCCGTGAACAATTTGTAGAAAATCATTCATCAATTCTCACTCATATTTTTTCTTAAGATTTTCATGTGTTAATAGTGACGAAAAGTTGTGGGAAATACAATAATAATAAACAAATATGAAAAAAGTCACACGATTTGGGTAAGATATCTCTTCTTTTTTTTTTCATTTTTTATTCTTTCACTCTCAGATGAAGGAGTTTCTTACTAATTTTACTATAACAACGGGCATCAACATAGTCCACCGAATTATTAGTTTTCACGTTATATCCACTATTTCAAAAATCTATTTTCAATTTTACTTATAATATGATAATATAATCATGATAATAATTTTTTAATAGTTATGTAAGTAAGAATGAACAGAGAAAGTAATGTGTTAGTGGGAAGATATTTCAGTCAAATGGAACACTATAGTGAATATAGCATGAACATATATTTTCTTCTTCCTTCTTCATTGGCTATGTATCGCTCCATATATTTTTCCTTTTTTATATTTGTATTGAGTATGCAATTTTTTAAGTATGAATTTCCTATTATTTTGTGCTCATTTTAATTTTAGAAAATGTTATGTCACAAGATACACTCCTTGATAGCTATATAAAAATAGATTAAAAATAGTGATTGGTCATAAATATTCTTAATTCAAATTAAGGATTCTATAAATAACACTTTAAATTTTATTCATCAATTATTTTTTATTATTGAAAAAGGTAAATATTTTATATCACGATACAACTTCTATAAGATACTTGATACTTTTATTCGACAAAAACTATATGATATGTATGCGGCAGAAAAAATGAGAAGACTACAATTCTACAAAGATAAGGTAGAAACTTAATGAAATGAAATAATTTTCACCAAAGGTGATATTCATATATTAAAATTAAATTATGCTACTAAAATGTATATATATAACAAAGTGTTGGTAAATATAAATATTTGACATACACTCAAGCCTTTATTTAACCATCGTTCGTTATAACAGCAAAGTACCCTTTTGTTTTTGTAAAATTACCTCTCTATGATAGTCTTGCTCAAATATTAATTGAGTAATAATAGTTTGTAAAAAAATAGATTAAGTATAAAGATAAAATGTTGAAATATTTTATGGTAATCCTTATTAGTTTTATGCACATACTAAATTTCAAGTATGATTTTTTAAGAGAATAGTTGTACTTAAATGGTGTCCATCATTTATGTTAATAACCTCAAGAAGAAAGGCTATTGATATATTTATTTAAAAAAATTGTTGGTTAGATTTGTTTACACAATTGAGTGAAGTAAAAATAATACTACTAAAGAAATGTCACTTTCTCACCATATTTAAATTCTGAATGTATTTTGAAATGTTTCAATGATATTTGGTCAATATGATATCAAAATACAACTCTATGACAATATGTATTAATCATTTAAAAACATTGGTCCTATGTACTTTATATTATAATTATTTACTAAAACCATTAATTTAGTAATATTAATTCTATTTTACAGCATCATATACTATATATGCGATAAACACGTGCAACGCACCTGCCGTGAAACTAGTACTATATAACCTCTCAAATGTATATAAAAATACAAAATACTGCTATGAGAGTTTCTCTAACCGACAACCATCATGTAAGAGCTATTGTGATGATACAATATTTTGCCTGACACTGTCAGCGCCTTCCTATACCTTGCCGAGGGTATAGAACCTGAATACTAAGTGGATCCACTAAGCTATGCTAAAAAGCACTGAGGAATCATCTAAAAAGTATGAACATTTTCTACCCATGGTGGCTACATGACTTATTGGGGTTGGGAGTTGTCTGAACTCTCCCCCATATCGGTGCTCAATACTACTCCCAAAGCATACTAGCTCAGTATGTTTAAAAACATAACTCTGTGGTTTAAGATAATTTATCAAAACTTAGCTCAAAGGCTCATTGGAAATAAAAGTTTCCTCTCTTGCTTAATTGTGAAAGTAATTACTCTTTATTGAAAACTAGCTCAAAGGCTCTTTGGAAATCAAGGTTTCTTTTCTTGTTTAAATGTGAATACATTTTACTCTTTGGGACTACATAGTCCCAATATACTCTTTTGAAGAAATGAACTTCAATTCTTACTCTTTACTAAACTCAAAACTCAAGTCTTAAAACAAAGTTAAAACATTTGTAAAAGACTTTAGGAAAACTCTATGAACTTTTCTTGACTTGACTCTTAACTTCTCTTGAATTGACTATTAACTTTCCTTGAATTGAATTATGGATTCAAGGCTCATGATCTCATGTCATTGATGATTTCATGTTGTTTAGACGTACCTTAGAGTGTAGGAATCAACTAGGAAACATATATAGGTATGTTTCACAGGAACTAGTACAGAAAGATGTGGGATTAAGTAGAAGGCCTGGCGTCCCTAGCGCTCTAAGTGGCGCAGGGCACCAGGAGCAAAGCTTCAGAACTGAAGTTGGGGTGCGCTAGTGCCCGCGACACCCTAAACCCCAAATTTCAAAAACACTTCTGAAGAGCTCTGGCAGGCGCGGCGCCCCAAGCCGCTGCCTAGAAATCCACAATTTTTTTGTCATTTTTCAACTATAAAACTTCTAGTTTTGATTGGTTCATTCCCCAAACACGTAGATTCAACTACATAATCAAAATATGCAAGACTCTACTCAAAACGACACCTAATTTCATGAATTTGAACCCAAGAAAATTCTCAACAACTCATCAATCAAGATTCAAACGAACTTTCAACAATATTCATCAAGAACTCAATTTCTCTAATCTCAAGAACGACAATACGCTGAAATAAATCATGATTGGTGCGTGGGTGAACTAACCCAACGCTATGTGATCTCACATACCTTGTAGGGATCACCCCTTGATGAAATCCACAATCAATTCTTCAAGAACTTGACGATTTCCTTGCTTTTCCTTCTCATTTCTCCTCTTCTTTTCTCTTCTCTCCAAAACTCTAACTTTAATTTCAGAAGTGTAAACTGAATCCAATCAGTTTAGATCCCAACTTAATTACCAGAAAAGAAATAAATTAATTGGGTGGTGAAAAGACCACAATACCCTTCTAAAATCTGATTTTGACTTTCCTTATCTCAACAGGTCAACATCAAATAGGTATATCTCAGTCATACGAACTCGAAACTGAGAAAACTTAGTGGCGTTGGAAAGATAATTCAAAGATATTTCCTACGGTATCTTGCAGCACACCTAACTAATACTGAGATAGGAGTTATGGTAGTTTGAAGTTGACCCAAAACTCATTCTTAACTTAACTTTGTCAAATTTCTAGATTTTCATTATTTCCAAAAATCACTCTTTCTAATTCTAGCTCTTTCTAGTTGCAGGATGTTACAATATTTCCCCCTTGGGAACATTCATCTTCGAATGTGATCAATCTTTGTAGGCTAAGGGTATAACATCTATCATTCAGTTCAAACATCCAACAAGAAAAATCGAAATACAACATGCCACTTAAAAATAAAATGCCACGAAAGGGATTAGTACCTTAATTTGGAACTTCTCCAAATTCAAAGAGATGCGGGTATCTCTTCTTCATATCCTCCTCAAGTTCCTAAGTGGCTTCCTCAAAAAATTGATTCCTCCACAGAAATTTGACTAATGCTACTTCCTTGGTCCTCAACTTACGAACTTGGCGATCTAGAATCTGAACATGAATCTCCTCATATGATAAGCTATCCTTGATACCAATATCTTCAGTAGGTATGATAAGTGAAGGATCGCACATGCACTTCTTCAACATAGAGATGTGAAATACCAGATGAGCCGCTGTTAATTCTTGTGGTAGCTCCAACTCATAAGCTACATTTCCAATTCTCTTGGATATTCTGTAAGGACCAATATACCAAGGACTAAGCTTCCCCTTCTTACCAAACCCCATAACACCCTTCATAGGCGAAACTTTCCAGTAGACCCAATCATCTACTTCATACTTTAAGTCTCTTCTCCTAACATCATTATAGGATTTATGATGACTCTGCGCTATTTTTAACCTCTCTTGAATAACTTTCATCTTCTCCATAGCTCGATAAACTAAGTTTGGTCCTATCAACCCAGCTTCACCAACTTTAAACCATCCAATAGGAGATCTGCATCTTCTCTCATAAAGAGCTTCAAAAGGAGCTATCTCGATGCTAAAGTGGTAACTATTATTGTAACCAAGCTCAATAAGAGGCACGTGATCATCCCAATTACCTTTGAAATCAATCACACAGGACCTCAACATATCTTCTAAGGTCTGAATAGTGCACTCTGCTTGCCCATCTGTCTAAGGATGAAAAGCAGTGCTTAAGTTCACCTTTGAACCCAAGCCTTTCTGAAAAGATTTCTAAAACTGTGCAGTAAATTATGCACCTCTATCTGATATAATCGAAATTGGTACCCCATGAAGTCTAACTACCTCTTGAAGATACAACTTGGCATAGTCCTCTGCTGAATGGGTAGTCTTTACCAGCAAGAAATAGGCTGATTTAGTCATTCTATCAACATCACCCATATAGAATCATGCTGCCTGCGAGATCTTGGTAAACCTGTGATGAAATCCATAATCATCATCTCCCACTTTCATTTTGAAAGTTCTATATTTTGAGCCATACCACCTGGCCTTTGGTGCTCTTATCTTGTTGGCAATTTGGACACTTGGCAACAAACTCTGCAATTCCCTTCTTCATACTACTCCACCTCTATACTTCTCTCAAGTCACGATACATCTTTGTGGAACCTAGATGGATATAATATCTGGAACTATGAGCTTCCTTCATGATCCACATTAGAGTTCATCCAACCTTGCTACATACAATCTATCTTGATACCTCCATACACCATCTCCCCCTTGTTCAAAATTCATTACTTTTTGCTTATGAACATTTGCCTTCAATTCAAGCAAAATAGGATCTTGGTCTTGCTTCTCTTTTACTTCTGAGACTAATGATAATTCGACCCCATTTATCACCAGTACTCCTCCTTCTGTGGAATCCATTACTTGAACACGTAATTGTGCAAGTCTATGCACCTCTTTTGCTAACTCTTTCTTATCTTCCTCATCATGGGCAATACTACCCATAGACAACCTGCTCAAGGCATTATCAACAACATTTGCCTTACCTGGGTGATAGAGGATAATCATATCATAATTATTGAGTAACTCTAACCACCTTCTATGTCTGAACTCTTTGTGACTAAACACATAATGAAGACTCTTGTGATCAGTGAACACATCCACATGAACATAATAAAGAAAGTTACACCATATTTTCAAAGCTAATACTACGGTAGCCAACTCTAGATCATGGGTCAGGTAATTCTTCTCATGCACTTTCCACTGTCTAGAGGCTTAAGCTATAACTTTGTCATTCTGCATTAACACACAACCCAAATCAACTCTGGACGCATCATAATATACAAAAAATCCTTGTGTACCTTCTAGTATGGCCAATACTAGGGTAGTAGTCAAGCTCTTTTTTAATTCTTAAAAGCTTTTCTCACAAGCTTCAAACCATTGAAACTTAATTGTCTTCTGAGTCAACTTGGTCAAAGGGGACAAAATAGATGAGAACCCCTCTATGTACCTTTTATAATATCCAGCCAACCCCAAGAAACTCCTAATATTAGTTGGAGATGTGGGTCTAGGCCAATTCTACACTGCCTTAGTTTTCTGAGTATCAACTGTAATCCTATCACCAGAAATAATGTGGCCTAAAAATGCCACAAACTCAGGCCAAAACTCACACATAGTGAACTTGACATACAACTATCTATCATTTAAAGTTTGGAGAACTATTATGAGATTACTAGCATGATCCTCCTCATTCCTTGAATATATTAGTATGTCATCAATGAATACCATAACAAGCATATCTAAATAAGGTTTGAATACTCTATTCGTAAGGTCCGTGACTGCAGTAGTTGCATTAGTTAAACCAAACGATATGATCAGAAGATCGTAATGACCATAACAGGTCCTGAAGGCTATCTTTGGAATATCACATTCCCTTACTGTTAACTGATGGTAGCTAGATCTAAGGTCTATCTTAGAGAAACAAGTGGCACCCTGAAGTTGATCGAAGAGATCATCAATCCTTGGAAAAGGATAATTATTCTTGATGGTAGCCTTATTCAACTAATGGTAATCTATACATATCCTAAGAGAACCATCCTTCTTCTTCACAAATAAGACTGGAGTGCCCCAAGGTGAGGTACTTGCTAGAATGAAACCCTTCTCTAGGAGATCTTTCAACTGCTTCTTTAACTCTTTTAAATATGCTGGTGCCATCCTAGATGGATGAATAGATATAGGACGAGTATTTGGAAGAAGGTCTATACCAAAGTCTATTTCTCTCTCAAGAGGGACTTCGGGAATATCATCTGGAAAGACTTTTGAAAACTCTTTTACTACTGTAATTGACTGATAATGAGGTATCTCAACACTACAGTCATTAACTCGGACTAAGTGATAGACACACCTCTTGGAAACTAGCTTCCTCGCCTTAAGGTATGAAATAAAATGACCCTTAGGCACTCCTGAACTAATTGTCCACTCTAAGACGGGCTCATTTGGAAAATGGAACTTGACTACTTAAGTTCTACTATCTATTGACGCATAACAGGAATGAAGCAAGTCCACACCTAGAATGACATCAAAATTTAGCATGTCTAACTCAACTAAATCATCCATGGTACTCTTGTGATTGATGGAAATTGTACAGTCACAATACACTCTCTCTGCTAGAATAGACTCACCAATAGGTGTGGAAACACTGAGAAGATCTCTAAGTTGCTCAGAAAGAACATCGGAATTCATAACAACATATGGAGTTACAAAGGATAAACTCACTCCTGGATCTAGAAAAGCATAAACATTAAAGTTAAAGACTTGGATCATACCGATGATAGCATAAAGATGGTTTCCCCCTCCGCCTGACCCTGAAGTAGCTCCTCTAGATGCAGCTCTATCTGGTAGAGAAACTGAAGAAAATTGGGCCATATTTCCCCATTACCATTACCTTTCTTTTTCTTTGGAAACTCTCATATAAAATGACCATTCTGGCCACACTTGAAGCAACCAGTAGAGCCATCACAACACATCTTTCAGTGGTTCCTACCACACTTAGCACATGTTGGAGGCTTACTACCCCCTTGTGTCATGCTACCTTGAGAATAAGTAGGTTTAGCTTTGAAATATTTACTATTGTACTCACATTTATTCTTTGGTGCAGGTGCACTAGCAAATGATGGAGAAGGTCCCTTTCATTTCTGTTAGAAGGAAGAACGATTCCCATTATTCTTCTGCTGCCTGGACTCACTACCTGATGCTTAGCCCTCTTATTCTTAAACTCATCTACATCCCTCACCTTGTCCTCCTCAACTTATTGCACACGAATCATTATCCTTGCTATGTCCATATCACCTATCAGCATAGCTGGCTAGCCTTCCTTGCATAACAGGCGAGACAACCCAGCAATAAACAAACTAATCCTGCTCCTCATATGAGCAACCATCTCTGAAGCATAGTGAGACAGTTGGGTGAACTTTATACTGTACTCATGAATGTTCAAAGAATCATGCTTAAGAGTGAGGAACTCTCGTACTTGAGCCTCTCTCAGTTCTCGAGGAAATAAACGCCCCAAGAATGCCTCCTCAAAGCAAGCCCAACTCACAAGTGGTGCCCTCTCAGCTTGGTTCTTCTTACATTGGTCAAACCATATCCTAGAGACACAATTCATTTGGTATGCATCTAGTTCCACCCTCTCAGTATCATCAAAATGCATGATCTTGAAAACCTTCTGACGCTCTTCAAAAAAATTCTCTAGATTTTCAATATCACACCTCGAGCTACCCTCGAGACGCGGATACGGGACCTAGGATCACAAGTGACCCTAAGCTAACCCTGCTGGCATGACATGAGCGTTCTAACAATAATAATAATTGATGCAGAAGCTAAATCATGAAAATGAAAGTGAAGGGGAATACCCATATACTAAACTAAATATATCAAATCTGAAAGTTTTAATACAAAAGAAATATTAAACTAAAATACTAAGTTGAATCTAACATTGTCTGAAATAACCCTCTAAACTGACTAGAAATGTTGAGACATGCCCCAACTAGATCTAGCGAAATTGTAATTAAAGACTAAAAGCGATAAAAATAAACATGTCACTAGTCCTCGAAGAATGAGGACTCACCACGATGCTGTTGAGCTGAAGAT
The DNA here is from genome assembly GCA_029007595.1 of Solanum commersonii. Classification (NCBI taxonomy): domain Eukaryota; kingdom Viridiplantae; phylum Streptophyta; class Magnoliopsida; order Solanales; family Solanaceae; genus Solanum; species Solanum commersonii. The sequence continues at coordinate 32,403 of JAJTWQ010000308.1, forward strand.
CAAGAACTGATCTAAGCGTGATCTAGATGTTGAGAACCTGAACCTACATCACGAGAAGATGTAGCATAGAGTATGTGTCAGTACTTGAAAGGTACTAAGCATGCATGATAGAGTAAAGCTGAAATAAAGATATCACCGAACAATTAATAAAGCGAGAGTATAATCTGAACGTGATATAAATACTGAATACTGAGCTAACTCAATGCAATGACAAAATTTAGACATCCTGAGACATAATACTGACTATACAAAAATATGGTCAATGCAATGAAGTATGACTGAACTGTGGGAGCTACTAATAACGGATAATAAAACCATATGCGAAAAATGTGGACCCAATACACCTGACCAAAGGTGTAGAGGCATGCTGGCATGATCATTAAAAGGATGCATATAGAGGGGACTTACAACCTACGTGGCTCATAGTTCTGGGACTATATAACTGTGACCCAAGTCCAACTCAATACTATGGTACTCCCAATAGATTTAATGATTAACACATTAAGACTGAATTATGTAATGTACTGGATATCTCAAAAGTGACATACAAACTGGGAATGCACATTAATATACTGATAATGACATATTCAAAACTGAGGCATGTATATCTGAAATACTAAAATATCTGACCTAGCATGTATAATTCAAGAACTAAAGAAATACATAGCTAGGGTTTTGAAATTCATGCAATAAATGAAGTAACAATATGATAATCAGATTTGGAACATATAATTAACTAATTCATGATAATCTGCTGAAGTTCTAGAAACCCTAAGTCTAGTTATCATAAGGGAATCAAGAATCTGACTGAAATCGAGGGACCTAATGGGAAAAAGGAACTCACTAGTGAAATACCACATAACTGGTGATGAATTCCACGTAGAAATCTTTCAATTTCACGGCTAGAATGGAGGAAACTTGTTGTGTTCTTGAACTAGTGTTGCTCGACCTTTTCTTCTCTTTCACTTTTCATTTTCTAAGTTTTTGATTAAAGATCTAACTTAGGTAAGTTCTAGTTATGTTTCTAGGCTAAACCTAACCAAAACCACGTAGTTTAGGGTTAAAATGATGCAGTTTAGGGGTCTAACAAAATAGGGAAAGACCAAAAGACCCCTGACTAAAAGTTGAAGATGGGCTGACCACGGCCCTTTTCATGGACCATGAAAGGGACCACGGACTGTGAAGGCCCTCATGGTCTTCACTTGGTCCTGTGGTTCTAAAGGCTTGGTCCACGAGCCACTACCACAGCTCGTAAGGAGGACCACAGACCGTGAAAGTCCCTGTGGTCCTCACTTGGGCTGAATTCTGGAGGCTTGGGTCTGAGGGCTTACTGGTTGGCCTTCACGGACCCTACCACAGGTCGTGTGGAGGACCATGGGCCATGAAAGTCCTCATGGTCCTCACTTGGGCTTGAGGATCTGAGGGCTATTCTAGGGGGGCTACTGCCTAAATCTTAATGGACGCCCCCATGACCGGTCATCCAGACAACGGATCGTGAAGCTGCCCATGGTCTGATGTCTGGGCCTGGTAACTTCAAGTTGTGACCACGGTCAGGTCAACAGACCGTGGAACCTATCACGGTTCGTGAACCTTGTCGTGGTTCACTGCTTCAGGTAAGTTCTGCAAGTTTTTTCTAGGTCTGGTTTTCGAGGTGTTACAATATTTCCCCCTTGGGATCATTCATCCTTGAATGAAGACTAAACTAGCTGAAATATAGAGAATAAGCTACAACCCGACCACCAAACACTTAAAGATGGATTTCTGACTGAACTGAGTTCCAAGAACATGCAAATATGCTGAAAATTCAAGTACAAACTGAAGGAACATGATACTAAGATTGAATTCATGCATGAATGACTGAAAAAATAAAGAGGAACTAATACCTCAAGCTGGAGTGGAATCGAAAGGAAAGAGGTGAGGATACTTGGACTTCATGGCTGCTTCTACTTCCCAAGTAGCTCCGTCCACGGACTGACTCCTCCAGAAAACTTTGACTGAAGTGACTTCATTGCTTCTCAACCTTCTAACCTGACGATCAAGAATCTCAACTGGTACATCCCTATAAGAAAGACTGTCTTTCACAGCCACATTCTCTAATGGCACTACAAATACTAGATCACCCACACACTTCTTCAATAGTGAAATGTGAAAGACTGGATGCACTGTTGCTAATTCTGCTAGCAACTCTGACTCATAAGCCACTTTACCAATCCTTTTCAGAATCATGTAAGGGCCTACATATCTTGGACTGAGCTTCCCTTTCCTGCCAAATCCCATCACACCTTTCATAGGCGACACTTTCAAGAAAACCCAATCATCAACTTGGAACTCTAGTTCCCTTCTTCTCACATATGCATAAGACTCCTGGCGACTCTAGGCTGTCTTAAGTCTATCTCCATTGAGTTGCACTTTCTCTATAGCATAATGGACTGAATCTGGTCCTATCAAGGCTGCTTCACCTACTTCAAACCAACCAACAGGAGATATGTATCTACGTCCATACAATGTCTCATAAAGGGCCATCTGAATGCTGGAATGTTTGTTATTATTGTAGGTGAACTCTATTAAAGGAAGGTGATATTCCCAACTACCCTTGAAGTTGATCACAAAAGCTCTCAACATGTCCTCTATGGTATGAATGGTTTGCTCTACCTGACCATCCGTCTGTGGATGAAATGATGTAAGATTAACCTGAGTACCAAGACCTTTCTAAAATGACTTCCAGAAAGGAGAGGTAAAATGAGGACATCTATTTGAGATGATAGACAAAGGAACCCCATGTAACCTGACTATCTCATTATTGTAAAGCTTAGTATAGTCCTCTACCGAATCTGTAGTCTTGACCACCAAAAAGTGAGAAGACTTAGTGACTCTGTCAACTATCACCCAAATGGAGTCATACTGTCTGTGAGTACGAGGTAAACCTGAAATGAAATTCATCTTGATCACTTCGCACTTCCAAGTAGGAATATCTATCTCTTGAGTCATACCCCCTGGTTTCTGATGTTCTACCTTCACTTGCTGACAATTCGGACACTTAGCCATAAAATTTGTTATGTCCCTCTTCATGCCATTCCACCAAAAGGCTTCCCGCAGATCATAGTACATCTTAGTGGCACCAGGATTAATAGAGTACCTGGAATTATAGGCTTCTACAATAATATGTTGTCTCAACTCTCCCATATTAGGAACACATAATCGACCCTAGTAGCGAAGCACACCATCTCCCCCTTTGGAGAAAACCTCAACTCTCTGTTGATGGACTACAGCCTTGAGTTCGAGCAATATCGTATCACTGTATTGCTTTTCCTTAACCTCCGCAACTAATGAAGATTATGATCCCTTATGAACTGTCACACAACCATCTAATACACTCATGAGATGAACTCCTAGACGAGCAAGTCTGTGAACATCCTTCGCTAGCTCTTTTGTTTCTTCCTTAGCATGGGCTACACTACCCATAGATAATCTACTAAGGGCATCTCCTACTACATTTGCCTTACCCGGATGGTAATGCACACTCATGTCATAATCCTTGAGGAACTCAAGTTATCTTCTCTGGCGAAGATTCAACTCTTTCTGGGTGAACACATATTGAAGGCTCTTATGGTCAATGAACACATGTACATGAACACCATACAAGTAGTGTCTCCAAATCTTAAGTGGAAACACCACTGCTGCAAGCTCGATGTCATGAATCAGATAGTTCTTCTCATGCACCTTAAGTTGTCTGGAAGCATAAGCTATAACCTTACCTCACTGCATCAATACACAACCTAGGCCAACTCTGGATGCATCAGAATAAATCACATAACCATCTGAACCCTCTTGTAGAGTCAAAACAAGAGTTGTAGTCAACCTAGTTTTCAATTCTACGAAGCTTTTCTCAGAATCATCTGACCACTGAAACTTAACCTTTTTCTGAGTCAGCTTAGTCAATGGAGAGGCTATGGATGAAAATCCTTCCATGAACCTTCTGTAATAACCTGCTGGACCCAAGAAACTTTTAATATTTGTAGGAGAGGTAGGTCTGGGCCATTGTTTCACTTTTTTTATTTTCTGGGAATCCACACATATCCCTTCACTGGATACTATATGCCCAAGGAAAGCTACTGACTGTAACTAAAACTCGCACTTGTTAAATTTTGCGAATAACTGGCGATCTTTGAGAGTTTGCAGAACAACTCACAAATGACTCACATGTTCTTCCTCATTTCTAGTGTTAATGAGGATATCATCAATAAAGATGATAACGTACAAGTCCAAGTACTACTTGAACACTATGTTGATCAAATCCATGAAAGCTGCATGAGCATTGATTAGTCCAAAAGACATAACTACGAATTCATAATGACCTTATCAAGTTCTGAAGGCTGTCTTCAAAATTTCACTATCTCTGACCTTGAGCTGATGATAACCCAATCTAAGGTCTATCTTTGAGAAATGATTAGCACCCTGAAGTTGGTCAAACAAGTCAATAATCCTGGGGATGGGACACTTATTTTGGATTGTGACCTTGTTCAACTGCTAATAGTCAGTGCTCATTCTGAGAGAACCATCTTTCTTTTTAACAAACAATATAGTTGCACCCTATGGTAAAATACTAGGTCTGATGAAGCCCTTATCTAGGAGGTCTACAATTTTTCTTTCAATTCCGTAAACTTAGATAGAGCCATTCTATAAGGAGGAATACAAATAGGCTGGGTATCTACAAGGAGATCAATTCCAAAGTCGATTTCCCTTTCAGGAGTAACTTCGGGAAGATCTTTTGGAAACAGTTTTGGGAACTCATTAACCATAGGAACTAACTCAAGAGTTGGGTTTTAGAGCTTGAATCCTTAACCCGAACTAGATGATAGAGATAACCCTTAGACATCATATTTTTTTTCTTTAAGGTAAGAAATGAATCGACCCATAGGCGATAAGCTACTACCATTCCATTCTAAGATTGGTTCATCTGGAAACTGAAAATAAACAATCCTAGTTCCCCAGTTGACTAAGGCATAATAGGAATATTACCAATCCATGCCTAGAATGACATCGAAATCTACCATTTCTAACTCTACAAGATCTGCTGAGGTGACTTTCTGGGAGACTATGACAGGGCAATTTCTGTATACCCGTCTAGCTATAATTGGGTCACTGACTGAAGTAGAGACAGAGAAAGGTTCTGAGAGATTTTCTGGACTAACATCAAACTTAACTGCTATATAAGGAGTAACAAAGGAAAGAGTAGCCCCTGTATCTAACAAAACATAAATATCGAGAACAAAGACTCAAAACGTACCAGTGACTACATCAGGAAAATCTTCCTGATCTAGGCGAGCCTGAAGAGCATAGATCATGTTTTGACGTTGTTCGCCACCTGTACCAGATGATTAACCCTACTGAGTCGGGCCACTTGCTAGTTTTGCTGAAGTTGTGGACTGAGCTCTACCATTGCCTCCTTGACCTTGTTTGGAAGGATAATCCCTCAACCTGTGACCAGACTGACCATACCTAAAGCATCCTTCCTTTCCTGCAAAGCACTTGCCCGAATGGTTCTTACCACTCTTAGAGCAAGTTGGGTAGGTTTTTATTCCTGAAACACTTCCTTGAGACTTAGAGTCTGATGCCCTACCCTTCTGATCTTGTTTGAAATTGGAGGATGGAACACTAGCTGATGAAAGTACTGGAGCTGAAAATTTCTCCTGACCCTGCGAGCGATTCCACCAACAAATTTATGTTGAGAATAGTCATAGTTTCTAGTCCTAACCTTCTTGTTCTCCTTAGCCTATTCCCTAAGCTTATCACCCTCAATCTGCTGAGCATGAGTCATAAACCTATAGATGCTCATACTTTCCAGCAACATAGCATTTCTAGACTATGTCTTCACCAAATCTGGCAGTCCATATAGAAACTTATTCATCTGAGCTCTGGAATCAGCAACCACGTGAGGATCATACCTGGAGAGTTGGGTAAACTTGAGCCCATATTCTTGGACTATCATGCTACTTTGCCTTAAGTTCATAAATTCCTGAGCTTTCGCCTCCCTTAGCTCTCTTAGGAAAAACCTGTCCAAAAAGGTCTCACTAAATCAATCCCAAGTGATAGGAGTTGCATTTGTACCCCTGTTCTCTTTCCACTTAGTATACCAGATATGAGCCACATCCTCAAGTTGGTAAGATGCTAACTCAACCCGATCATTTGCAGTTACATACATCACTTCAAAGATCTTCTTGACCTCATCAATCAAGTTTTGGGGATCCTCACCAATCTGCGATCCTAAGAACTATGGCAGATTCATCCTAACAAAATCTCACACTCTAGCTGCAGTTGATCCAACATTAGCATTTGCCGTAACTGGAGCCCGCTAATTGTTCTGATTGACAATACTCTGAGCCAATATCTGAATAGCATTCCAGAATTATGCATTCGAAACTTCTTGGTCTGGGATTGGAGAAGTTGTGTTTGCGTTCCTGGAATTCGTATTCCTGGTGTTAACTCTATGAGGAGGCATGATCACTTCAACGTAGAACGTCGAGTTAGAACGAAATTAGATCAGACCTTGCGCACTATAAGAGTAACAAGAAAATAAAGATTCTTCCTAAAACACTTTGTAGCCTCCCTCTCATTAGATGTGGTGCACTTAACTCCTATTAAAAAGACTCTACTTAGTGCGGCTTTTCAGACATACTAGGACTCTTAAACCTAATGCTATGATACCAAGTTTGTCATTCCCTGAGCTACCTCTGAGACACGAACACGAGAACTAAGATCACAAGTGACTCCAAGTTAACACTGCTGGCATGACATGAGCATACTAACAATAATAATAACTTATGCAGAAGCTAAATCATGAAAATGAAAGTGATGGGGAATACCCATATACTAAGCTAAATATATCAATCTGAGAGTTTTAATACAAAAGAAATATCAAACTCAAATACTAAGCTGAATCTAACATTGTCTGAAATAAACCTCTATACAGACTAGAAATGTTGAGACATGCCCCAACTAGATCTGGCAAAACTGCAACTAAACACTAAAAGCGATAAACATAAACATGTCATTAGTCCTCGAAGAATGAGGACTCACCACTGATGCTACTGAACTGAAGATCGGGAACCGATCTAACGTGATTTGGATGCTGAGAACTTCTCTGAACCTACATCACGAGAAGATGTAGTGTAGAGTATGCGTTAGTACTTAAAAGGTACTGAGCATGCGAGATAGATTAAAGGTGAAGTAAACATACAACTGAACAAGTAATAATGCAACAGTATAATCTGAACTTGATATAAATACTAAATAATGAGCTAGCTGAATGCAATGACCAAATTTAGATATGTTGAGTCTGAATACTAACTATACTGAAATGTGGTCAATGTAATAAAGTCTGACTAAACTGTGGGAGCTACTAATCACTGATAATAAAACCACATGAGCTAAATGTGGACCCAATACACCCAGCGAAAGGTGTAGAGGCTTGCTAGCGTGATCACTAAAATTATGCCCACAGAGGGGACATACAACCTGCGTGGATTGTAGTTTTAGGACTATATGGGTGACTGACCCTAGTCAAACTTCGTATTTTGCTACTCCCAATAGATTAAATGATCAACACATTAAGACTGAATTATGTAATGTACTGGATAACTCAAAACTGACATGCAAACTAGGAATACACATTAATATACTGATAATGACACATTCAAGACTAAGGTATGCATATCTGTAATATTGAAATATCTGACCTAGCATGTGTAATTCAAGAACCAAAGAAATAGATAGCTATGGTTCTGAAAATCATGCAATAAATGAAGTAATAACATGATAATCTAATTTGGAACATATAATTAACTAATTCACGATAATCTGCTGAAGTTCTAGAAAACCTGGGTCTAGTTATAATAAGGGGATCAAGAATCTGACTGAAATCTAGGGAATTAATAGGCGAAAGGAAGCCACTAGTGAAATTCCACATACCTGGTGATGAATTCTACGGAAAAATCCTTCGATTTAAGGGCTGGAACTGGAGGAAACTTGTTGCATTCTTGAACTAAGGTTCCTTGACCTTCTCTCCTCTTTCGTTTCTAATTTTCTAAGTTTTTAATTAAAGATATAACTTAGGTAAGTTCTAGTTATATTTCTAGGCTGAAACTAATCGAAACCACGTAGTTTAGGGTTAAAACAATGTAGTTTAGGGGTCCAACAAAATAGTAAAAGATCAAAGGACCCCTAAATTAAAGCTGCAGATAGGCTGACCACGGCCCCTGTAATGGAACGTGAAAGGGATCATGGACCGTGAAGGCCCTCATGGTCTTCACTAGGTCTTGTGGTCCTGAAGGCTTGGTATACAAGCCACTACCAAGGACCGTAAAGGTCCCTGTGGTCCTCACTTGGGTTGAGGTCTGGAGGCTCAGGTCTAAGGGCTTACTGGTTGGCCTTCATGGACCCTACCACGGGACGTGTGGAGGACCACAGACCGTGAAGGTCCTCATGGTCCTCACTTGGGCTTGAGGGTCTGAGGGCTTGTCTAGGAAGGCTACAACCTAAGTCTTCACGGACGCCCCCACGGCCCATCATCAATACCACAGATCGTGAAGGTGCCCATAGTCTGATGTCTGGGCCTGTTGGCTTCCCAGTCGTGACCATGGGCAGGTCAACGGACCGTAGACCCTATCATGGTTCGTGAACCCTACCGTGGTTTACTGCTTCAGGTAACTTCTGCAAAAAAAAATTGGGTCTTCTTTTCGAGGTGTTACACTCAGTAACACTTGAACCTGTGAAGCTTAGTGGGGTTCATCCTTAAGAACTCACGGATCCTTGAAGTATCAGCCACTTCCTGATGATTCTCCCTTTATTGCCCAGCTTGGTTGGTCACAACTTGGATCAGCATCCGAATGGCCTCACGGAACTCAGTATTGGTGACCCCTCCTTGGGATTGCACTTCTGGTGCATTAGGTACCTCTTGTTCCTGTGGTTCAACATTCCTTCTAGCCGAACGACCTCTGACAACTCTTCGTGCAAGCATGATCTGAAAGACACGCGCAAGCACGAATTAGAAGAAAATTTTTAGAGATAAAACTTTAACGCATGAAATAAGTATGAAAGAAGTGAGATAGTTCCTAAGTGTAAGAGCCTCCTGATTATAGATGTAGCACGCTTCACACTGATAACTAGGACTCTACATACATGGCTTCATAGAATCTCTAGGACTCTTGAACTCTGTACTATGATTCCAAGTTTGTCACACCCGGAGCCTATACCCTGGGCGGGACTGTCACTCGAGAACCATTGCTGGCCCCGAGCGAACCCTTGGCCTGGTTTACTTACTCAGCAGAAGATTTAAACACAAGAAATAGTCTAAAATGATAATCTCATGAAGAAAACATAAAATCTTTTAAAAGAACATTCAACTAGCCAAGATGGCAACTCAAGTCTCAAAAGATAAGACAATAGCAAAGTAAAGACCAATGAACTAACTGACTTTCTATCTATGAAGCCTCTAAAGTTGAGGTGGATGTTGGGATAAGACCCCCGATCATCCTAACAATTGAAAACTACTAAAACAATGTAAATAGAGACCCTACATAAACCAAGGAGGCTCACCAACAACTCTGGAGCTCAACTAGAATCAACGATGTGATGGATGTTGATCTTGGTTACCTGTATCTGTATCATTAAAAGATACAGGCCAAATGGCATCAGTACATTGAATGCACAAGCATGTGAGGGGAATACAAAACAATACATAAATTTGAAAGGAACTTAAAGAACAAATCTGCTCTGAACTCAACTCAACTGAACTTATTTCAATACAAAGCAATAACATAAATGCAATATAAAAAAAGCTTTTAAAAACATGGATATCGACTCTGTTTATTATGAAATACAATAATACTATGTGTGTATGCAAAGATACAATATAAACTCTAAATGTATATTAAAATACAAAATACTGCGATGGGAGTTTCTCTAACTGACAAACATCACGTAAGAGCTATTGTGATTATTCAACGTTTTGGCTCATGCTACCACGACTGTCCTATACATTGCTGAGGTTATAAAACCTGACTACTAAGTGGATCCACTAAGCTATGCTAAAAACCTCTAAGGAATCATCTAAAAAGTATGACCATTTTCTACCCATGGTGGCTATATGGTTTTTGGAGGCTAGGAGTTGTCTGAACTCTCCCTTATATCTGTGCTCAATACCACTCCCAAAATATACTAGATCAATATGTTAAAAACATAACTTTGTGGTTTGAAATAATTTCTCAAAACTTAGCTCTAAGGCTCTTTTGTAAATCAAAGTTTCCTCTCTTGCTTAATTGTGAAAACATTTACTCTTTACTGAAAACTAGCTCAAACGCTCTTTGGAAATCAAGGTTTCCTTTCTTGTTTAAATGTAAAATATTTTAATCTTTGGGAATACATAGTCCCGATATACACTTTTGGAGAAATGAATTTTAATCCTTACTCTTTACTGAACTCAAAACTCAAGTCTTAAAACAAAGTTAAAATATTTGTAAAAGACTTATGGACAACTCTTAACTCTAGAGGTTTTAGATTTGAAAAACGACAAATAAAAATCGGGGATTTCTGGGCAGGGGCCTAGGGTGTCGCACCAACTAGAGCACCTCAAAAGTGTTTCTTAAATTTGGGGCTTTGAGTACCGCACCAGCCAACGCGCCCCCACTTCAGTTATGATGTTTTGCTCCTGGAGCCCCATGCCACTCAAAGCGCCAGGGTCACCAGGTCTTCTACTTCTTCCCATATCTTTCCGTACTAGTTCGCGTGAAACGTACCTATGAGTCCTAGTTGATTCCTACACTCTAAGGTACATCCAAAAAACATGAAATCATCAATAACATGAGATCATGAGCCTTGAATTCATAATTCAATTCAAGGAAGTAAAGAGTCACGTCAAGAGAAGTTCATAGAGTCATCCACAAGTCTTTAACAAATGTTTTTAACTTTGTTTTAAGACTTGAGTTTTGAGTTGAGTAAAGAGTAATAGTTGAAGTTTATTTCTTCAAAGGAGTATATGGGGACTATGTATTCCCAAAGGATAAAGTGTTTTCACATTTAAACAAGAGAGGAAACTTTGATTTACAGAAGGGCCTTTGAGCTAGTATTTTAGTAAAGAGTAAATGCTTTCACAATTAAGCAAGAGAGGAAACTTTGATTTCCAAGAGAGCCTTTGAGCTACGTTTTGAGAAATTATCTCAAACCACAAAGTTATGTTTTTAAACATATTGAGCTAGTATATTTTGGGAGTAGTATTGAGCATCGATATGGGGGATAGTTCAAACAACTCCCAGCCCCCATAAACCATGTAGCCACCATGGGTAGAAAAGGGTCATACTTGTTAGATGATTTCTTAGTACTTTTTATCATAGACAAGTGGATCCATTTAGTAGTTAGGTTCTATACCCTCGGCAAGGTATAGGACTGCCTTAGTAGCGTGAGCGAAAATACTTTATCAGTATTTAGTTCATTAGGATGTCATGGGTATTGTCCCGACATCCATCCCATTTATTAGAGGCTTTATAGATAGATAGTTAGGTAGTTCATTTGTCATTAACTTGTTATTGGCTTATGTTCATATTTAAGTTGCCACTTTGGCTAAGTTAAATATTAATTTCTAAAACTTTATGAGTTTAGTTTGAGACAGTTGAGCTATCTTGCATTTGAATTCCTTTCTTAATGCTTAAAGTCTTCCACTGAGTAAGTAAGCCAGGCCAAGGGTTCGCTTGGGGCCATCAATGGTTCTTGAGTGCCAATCCCGCCCAGGGTGTAGGCTCGGGGAGTGACATCCTACTCAAAGCATCGGTCACCACATTATTGTCCCCTGGGTGATAAAAGATAGTGATGTAATAGTCTTTGAGCAACTTAAGTCATCTGTCTTGCCACAAGTTCAGATCCCTCTAACTGAAGATATAGTGAAGACTTTGATAATCTATGAACACCTCACAATGAACTCCATGTGTATAATGTTGCCATAGCTTAAGCAAGAACACTACGACTGCCAACTCTAAATCATAGGTAGGGTAGTTCCTCTCATGGGTCTTCAAATTTCTAGCGTCATAGGCAATCACCTTACTCTTCTGCATCAGAACACCACCTAACTTGACTATAAAAGTATCACAATAAACATTGAAATCTACACCCTCCTCGGGTAAAGTCAAAACAAGAGCCAAAGTCAACAAGGTCTTGAGCATTTGAGAACTTTCCTCACACTCATCACAACATTGAAAACTCACACTCTGCCGAGTTAATCTAGTCAAAGAATATGCAATGGTGGAGAAGCTTTGAACAATGCGCCGGTAACAGTTCGAAAATCCCACAAAACTTTGGATCTCAGGCAATGATCTAGTATAAAAAACAAAAAATCAAACAAAAACTTTTTTGTGGAATTTTTGAGTTTTTATTTTATTTTTAGTAGATCAAAATTCCAATACTACGATTTGTGAAAACAAACTTAAAAAGATTCTCATACCAAATGAGAAGAATTAAAGGGTCAATTGAAAGAAATAAGAAAATATATATTGAATTATTGAAATCTAATCTAATTTATGAAAAAAAAAATATCATACATTCACCACTCAATTGAATCTGATCAAATAAAAATAACTCAAACTTGAATTTGTATTAAACAAATAAGAAACTTTATAAGTGAAATCACCCTCCAGGTCATTTTTACATTAATGCATTCATTTCAGTATTAAGAGCATTCCTATAGTGACCCCAAGTCATTTATGACTTGCTCGTACTTATTGTTCGATCTCTTGGATATTTTTTGGGTTTTACGTTCGTTTCCCAGTTTTGGAGTTTTTGAACCTTGAAAAGTTGACTTTAGTCAAAATATTAGGTTAACGACCTCAGGATGGAATTCACACAGTTCTATCAGATCTGGAATGGCCAAATTAGGCTGGAAGCATGGTTGGAACGAGTCTCGAGGCCTTCGGTGCAAGTTTGGGACCACTTGGCATTTTAGCCTTTGAAATTTGGCATAAGGTTGACTTTGGTCAAAATTCTTGGAAAACGTGCTCGGTTGAAAATTTTGTCAACGTGGTTAGTTTCGGAATGTTGAGTTTGGTCTATAACGACCCTTCATTTCGCTTCCTGAGGCTTTCGGTCTAATCCCAAGGCCCGTTGTGAAAGTTGGCTAAAAATGACATTTTGGTGTAGGACCCACTTTTAGTCAAAATGACCTCGTTTGGGAATTCTGATTGCGCCTTTGAGTTCGGAACGTCGAATTTAGTGGGGTAGGATTGTTCGTACGCGTGCAGGGGATTTCGAACGAATTTTGAGCACCCCGTCGGAGACTTTAAAAAAAATCAGAAAAGCTGAAATCTGGTGCATCCCTTTTAGTGACTAGATTTTGGGCTTTTAATGACTAGATTTTGACTTTTTAGCGACCATATTCATATTTTAAAAACCCCGTTTCAGGTTTTAGCTCTCATTTTCAATTGCGATATCTTGAGTTATAGAGCTCCAAATTGAGTGATTATAAGCTCTAAATTGTGTAGTGTTTCCGAGGGAACGCAGTGGTGTGATTGGAATGTGCTAGGTAAGCTTCGTTTGAGGCTTTTTCTTTGTTTTAGCTGCTGCCCTCCTCTTGACTATTTTCTTTAATGGAGGTTTTGATTTCTTGAGCTACAGAGCTCCAATTTAGGTGATTCAAAGTACTGAGTGTTCGTCTTTATTGTGAGTTTGCTGTGGAGTGCTTGGAGACGTGTGAAGATCAACATTTTGAGGTAATTTCTGCCCCAAAGGGGATGCCCTCTTCTTGATTTTCCCCAGAATTTTCGTTGCATGATCAAATTTCTTTCTTTCCGATCCTGGAAATGTGCCCCATTTTGCAGTACAAGTTTCATATTGCATATATACCCTTTTGGCGGTATCAAATTCGGGGTTCCCATCATGGGTCCCACAATCCCGTTTTAGGCCCGATTTTGGGTCCAACTTAAAAAATTATGATTCTAGTGTGAAAACACTCGTACTATCGTTGTGATTCTATTTTTGATAGTGTGGCAGCATTTTGAGGCCGTACAAAAAGGAAAGGTTCTGGCTACGTGATTTGGAGCGCGCGCGGTCGGCCTATAGGCAGGCTACGACTTCTCTCTCTTTAGATTGAGCATGATTTAGCATTTGTATGTTGATTTGTGTGATTTTAGGGGTAATTGGTGGTTGAACTTGTTGTAATCCTAGAAACCATCACTTAGGCTATAATTTCGGGTACTCCGAGTTACTGAAGCATGTTTATTGTAATTATTGAACATTTGTACCTTGTGGTGTGCCCTTTTTATGGCGTGTGTATATTTGAAAGCATGTTTGGCCTTAGTCTAGGCTTAGACTAGTGATTTCCATAGACTTGTGTATTTTAGAGCCATTAGGCCTTGAAACCTCTTTGACGTCGCTACGGACGGCTTAGCTCCATTTAGATTGATATAGCAAAATTGAGTCTGATAGTTTGGGCCTTAGCCAGGCAGTAACACAGCTCTTTGAACCTTATATCCATAATGCATTGTCCCTTCATGTCATGACCCAGACCATCGGGATTGGCACCTACACTAACCCTTTGGTGGGAGAACCACTATGATCACTGATCTTCTAAGTGAGGTTTGTCAATAGTCGCATGAAGATACGCTATACTCAATAAAGAAAGAGCAAGTGCAGTATCAGTACACAACCACAGTGTACTGGTAGGATCACGCGGCTATCCCACTAAGTGTAACACACATAAGCCATTACAACTTAATAATAACATGCATACACCGAACATATACAATATCAATATCATTTACGAACAACGCACAATTTCACAATTATCAAGATATACAGTTATGTCAAGTCAATGGTCCTTTCATGGAACCCAAACCCAAATTGTTAGCATACCGGTACGTGGTATATGATCCAATGTTTATGCCGAAACATGGAAACTGATCCCATATTTATGTCAAAATGTGGCAATCGATCCTACTTAGTATGTCGAAAAAGAACGCCCGATTCATTCAACAAGCAACAATCATAATCACAAAGTGCATTCTCATAATCATACAATCAAGTCACGATTCATGGCATTTATCATTCATCTATTCTCATTTACAATTAGTGTGATCAAAAGTGCAACATTCGCATACATACATGTATTATAATGAAGCAAGAACAAACATATATCACACAATCATGAAATCACAATCATCACCTACCTCAAGCAAGCTTGAAATCCCCTAGGAAACTTGATCCTTCCCTTTTCGGATTCTTTTCACTTGTTCTTGATGTACAAACAATCAATACAATGCTAGGATCAATAAACAACACCTAATTACCCGAATTATATCAATAATATAAATTGTAGATCAAACCCATGATCCCCATACCCATATTAGGGCTTTTTCCATAATGATATTCAGATCAAAACCCTCTCGCATCGATAATTACCCATTAAATTACGTTCTACGGATAAAAAAATGGATTCGGGGAGTTAAAACCTTACCTTTAGCTTCCAGAATGGTGAAAATGGTCAAGAAAGCACCTAGGTCGTCTCCTAGTTCTCAAAGTCGAAAAGTGCAGAAAAAATGTTTTTGGGGCTTATTTTTTACTTAAGTCACGTCTGTCCCACCACAGCGGTACCACCCTGCCATAGCCGCTCCACCCTAGCGGTACAATTTCCACCATAGCGGCTTGCACAAAATAGTGAGCAAATTTAATAATTCCAACACCCCCATTTCACAAGACACCTTCAAACAACGACACTCAGAAACTACCTGTTCACGCTAAGATCAGTTTTCGGAGTTCTACTCACCCGAATTTAATTCAGTAAAGTCCTGCGCATTTGTTCACGTCTTAGCTATCTACTCGTGTGATCAAATTTATAATTAGATTACCCAATTGTTACCATATTTCCCAAGACTTTACTGACTTCTATTTCGTCCAAATCAGAACTAGGTTGGAAAATTCCAAGTTACTACGAAAAAGTTTTCGGATCCAAAAATATTCCCCATTGGCTTTTCTATAACGACGGGAACCGGTTGTTACAATAGATACCAATTTACCCATCACTAGTCCCCAAGTGACAAACTTAGGAAAAATAGGCTAAAGCAAGAGTGGAGTAGTACCTGAATCGATGAACAACTGCGGATACTTGTCTCACATATCCTTTTTGGTTTTCCAAGTAGCTTCCTCAACTGGACGATGCTTCCACTGAACCATCACGACTTAATCTAATTGTCCCTAAGCTTACGCACATCACAATAAAGAATTGCAATCGGTTCCTCCTCATATTGAAGGTCTTTGTCTAATACAATTGAGTCTCATTTGATGATGTAATCCCCATCACCATGATATCTCTTCAACATTGATACATGAAATACCGGATGAACTCCCAATAGGTTAGGAGGTAAAGCCAATCTACATGCCACAGGCCCTACTCATTAGAGAACCTCAAAGGGACCAATGTATCACAGACTTAGCTTGCCCTTCTTGACAAATATCATCACCCCCTTCATGGCTGATACCTTAAGAAGAACATTCACACTATTATGAAATGTCATGTCTCTTACCTTATGATCTGCATACTTTTTTGTCTACTATAGCCTGCTAGAAGCTTAGCTTGAATACTCATCACCTTATCTTGAGCTTCCATCACTAACTCAACCCCCAAAGGTTTCACATCTCTAGACTTGAACCATCCTATGGGTGATCTACATCCCCTCCCATAGAGTGCCTCAAACGGTGCCATATCTATGCTGGAGTGATAACTATTATAGAAGAACTCACACAAAGGTAGGAACTTATCCCAATGCCCTCCAAAATCAATCACACATGCCCTCAAAATGTCCTCTAACACTTGAATAGTCCTTTCCAACTATCCATCCGTCTATGGATGGAAAGTTGTACTAAAAGTGAGTTGTGTGCCCAATTCATCATGTAATTTCCTCCAAAACTTGGAGGTGAACTGTGTACCACGGTCTGAGATGATAGAAAGGGGAACCCCATGCAACGTCACTATATCTTTCACATGCACCATAGCCAATTGTTCAGCATTATAATCTATTCTTACCAGAATAAAATGGGCTGACTTAGTCAATCTGTCAACCACTACCCAAATAAAATCAAATATCCCCAGAGTATTGGGAAGGCCATCAACAAAATCCATAACCATCTTTTCCCACTTCTATTCTGGAATTGGCATTCTCTAAAGAAAACCTGTAGGCCTTTGGTGCTTATACTTTACTTTTTGGCAACTTAGCCACGACTCTGCTATATCCTTCTTCATGCCCGACTATCAATAAATTTGCTTCAAATCTCGGTAAATCTTG
Source organism: Solanum commersonii (assembly GCA_029007595.1). Taxonomy (NCBI): domain Eukaryota; kingdom Viridiplantae; phylum Streptophyta; class Magnoliopsida; order Solanales; family Solanaceae; genus Solanum; species Solanum commersonii. Next base: position 49,718 of record JAJTWQ010000308.1, read on the forward strand.
GTCATGCCTGGATGAATGGAATCTCGCGAACCATAAGACTATGTCAACAAATTCTGAATCAAGTCATCAAATCGAAGAAATACAAATCCTTACTTTAAAACTGAGCATGCCTTCTGCATCAAGAGTGGTCTCTTGCGCCTTACCAATCGCAGTCTTCTTCTTAAGTTCATTCTAATTTTCATCCTCAAATTGTTTGGCCTTGATCTTCTTGATGAACGTGGCCCTTACTTCAATGCTAGCTAGCACCCAACCTCTTTATGAGATGCCTTAGGCTCCAAGGTCTGAATCTGAAGGTCGCTTGGTTACACTCAAGCAAGCTAGACTACCCATATTTACTGCTTTCCAACTCAAAGTGTCTGCCACTACATTAGCCTTACTCGGAAGGTATTAGATGGTGACATCATAATCCTTAAGTAGCTCCATCCACCTTCTTTGTCTCAAATTCAGATCTTTAAGAGTGAACTCATGTTGCATACTACAATGATCAGTACACACTTCACACTTAACACCATAAAGGTAATGCCGCCAGATCTTAAGAGCAAATACTACCGCTGCTAACTCCAAATCATGTGTTGGATAATTTCTTTCATGTACCTTCAACTGTCACGATGCATAGTCTATGACATTCTTATCCTGTATTAACCCAACACCCAAACCCGAATGTGAAGTATCACAATGAACAATAAAATATTTACCTTCAGCCAGTAGTGCTAGAATAGGTGGTGGTCAAAGGAGTCTTGAGCTTTTGAAAACTCTCCTCACATTTTTCAGTCCATTAAAATGGTATCTCCTTTTCAGTAAACTTTGTCAAGTGATTGGCAATAGAATCAAAGTTCTTCAATAATCGATGATATTAGCTAGCGAGGCCCACAAAACTCCTAACTTTCATCACAGAGCTAGGCCAAACCCAATTCTTAACCGCCTCAATCCTTTAATGATCTACCATTACTCGTTCTTTAGTAACTACATGCCTCAAAATTGCAATCGTAGTCAACCAAAATTCACACATAGAGATTTCGCATATGAATTTTGTTTCCCAAGAACGCCCAAAATAATACGGAGATGGTCGGCATGCTCTTTCTCACTTTTCGAATAGACCAAAATGTCATCAATGAAGACTATAACGAATGAATCGAGAAAGGGTTTGAATACCCTAATCATCAAACTCATGAAAGGTGCAGGCACATTAGTCAAACCAAAAGACATAACTAGGAAATCGTAGTGCCCATAATGGGTTCTAAACGTCATCTTGGGTACATCCCCATGCCTAATCTTTACCTGATAATAGCCATACCTTACATCAATCTTAGAGAAAACGTATGCACCTTGCAATTGGTCAAAAAGATTATCTATTTGAGGCAATGGGTACTTGTTTCGAATGGTGACCCTATTCAATTACTAATAATCTATACACATCCTCATTCTACCATCCTTTTTCTTAACAAACAAAATTGGAGCACCCCACGGGAAAGCACTAGGACGGATGAATACCTTATCAAGTAGCTCTTGAATTTGAGCTTTAAGCTATCTTAATTCCGTCTGAGCCATTCGATATAGAAGGATGGAAATGGGACGAGTACCACGTTTTAAATGGATGCAGAAATCTATATCTCTCTCCGGAGGCATACCAAGCAAGTCATTAGGAAACACTTCTCTAAATTTTGACACCACAGGAATAGACTCAATAGATGGAGACTCAACCTCAACATCCCGAATACGAGCCAAATAAGCCAAACAACCCTGACCTACAAGTTTCCTAGCCCGAATGGAAGATGTGACCTTTGCTTGCTTAGGCTTGTACACCCCTTTCCACTCTAACTTTTCCCTTCCCATAATTTCTAGAGTTAGAGACTTAGTATTACAATTAAGCACAAAATAATAGGGGGAAAACCAAGTCATGCCTAAGATTATATCAAAGTCAGTCATATCCAAAATCACCAAATCTACCCAAGTATGAAAACCCATTAACAAAATAGAGCAAGCATGATAGACATGGGTGACTATCACAGACTTTCCAACTCGGGTAGAAACATGGATGAGGGCATCAAGTATATCACAAATCATAGAAAATGCTGAGGCAAAACGCACAGACACATAAGAATAAGTAGAACACGGATCAAATAACACATTAACCATCCGGTCACAGAAAAGAATAGTACATGTGATAACTGTGTCAGACGCCTCCACCTTGGTCTTGCCCGGAAGGTATAACACTAAGCCCTGTCATCTCGATGGGTGACTTTCCTGCTTGGCTGCACTGTACCTCTACTTGTGTTACCATTTCTCCTACCTCCACAACCTCACTGATTTTCTCCTCGCCCACCTTGCGGATGCCCTCGACCATTATAACCATTTCCCGCAGGTACCACTGCTCTAGATTATTGTTGCATGGAATCCAACATGCACGGGTGGGGACAATCTCTCCTCATATGTCTAGGTTCTCCACAGTTCTAATATGTACGATCAAAAGATAGCCTCCTGCCCACCGAAGGTGCGGCTCCTTGGCTATCCTGAATCAAATTCTGAGGTGGAGTTCTAGAGTAATTACCTGTAGAAGTGGACATAGCGGACTGAATTAGCCATGCTACAAGTGTTGGTCTCCCTGAACCTCTGGAGTAAGATCCTTGAAAGTTGCCTGAATTTTTGGCTTTCTTAGCCAATGCCTTAGCTTGATCGTCTCGCCTCACCCCCTCTTCTTTCTTCACAAAGTTTGTTACTTCATTAAAGTTTTTTCCTGCAGAGGTCATATGAATAGACAATACTTGCAACTCAAAATTTAGTCTCTCAATAAATAAACGGAACCTCTCTTCCTCAGTAGTCACCAATTGCGTAGCATATCTAGACAGGGCATGGAACTTGGGCTCAAAAGTAGCCACAGACATACCACCTTGCTCCAAAGCCATGAACTCATCCTTTTTACGATCCCTCAATGTCCGAGGCACATACTTCTCCAAGAACAGAGCATGAAACTGGGTCCAAGTCAGTGGAGGTAAAACTAAAGATCTACATTCCACATAAGCTCTCCACCACTGCTTAGCCTTACCTTGAAGCTAAAAAGTCTCAAACTCAACTCCATACTGATGGACAATTCCCAACTTATGAAGCCTCTCATAGGAATCTAGGATAAACTCATATGCATCGTCACTCTGGGAACCATGGAACACAGGCGGTTTAAACATCAAGAACTTAGTGCACATCTCATATTCATTACTAGTCATAACAGGACTCAATAAAGGACGGAAGAAAGCATCATTACCTACATTTCCACCCACTTTGGGAACTAGCAATAGGGGGATCGGCATGAGGTTGAGTTGCTTGAACAGAGGGAAGCACTCCAGGACCAACCAATCTTTTCAACAACGACATGATCTATTGAACTAACACTGGGTCCATTGGAGGAATACCTGTAGTCTCAGCTTACACCTCTTTCTCTTGTCCAACATTCTCCTCCTCCTCAACTTCTACATTATCCTCTACCTCTTCATGGTGCGTAGGAGGGGCCTGGGAGCATCTCTAACCGGTACTCCATCCCTAGTAGGTGCCCCTTCCTCAGCCTCTATCCCTACCTCGACCGCGACCTCTAGTTGTGGATTTCTTAACTAGAGCATTAACTGGAGCAACGGGCCTGACGTCGTTGAACCTAGCGTTAATGATTTGCGAATAAAAGAGTGAAGAAGGTTAGATACCAATATGAATTGCCAAATACCAATTGGAATCAAGTTATAGCACGAAAGGAGACAATGGAAATAGAGACATTTCCTAAAGTCCTATAGCCTCTCAAAGAAAAGTACAGACGTCTCTGTAACGTTCCGTAAGACGCTACTAAACTCATTTCGATACATCGAGATCAAAGAACCTAGGCTTTGATACCAACTTTGCCACAACCCAAATCGTCGTGATTTGCATCCATACTAACCCTTCGGTGGGAGAACCACTACTACAACCCAAACAAACCAACTTAATCAAACTAAGGTATTTAAAGATACGAAAGCAGGTTTAAATGCTAAAGAAAAGATAAGAAGTTCCCAGAAACTCAAACAAATGTTTAACAACCAAAACTAACATTGTGGAAATAACACCTAGAACCTGAAAGTCAATGTACCAAACATCTAAAGCTCAACAAGTCTAAACAAGAAAGGGTATAACCCAAAACTAACACATGAACAACTAACTAGAAAGTCTAATTTCAAAATTGTGGACTTAAATGAAAGAGAACTCATAACAGCCCAGAAGAACTGGCTCACCCTTGAATTAGAACGATCCCTAATCTTCTAAGCGTGGTCTGTCAATAGACACTGAAAGATGCCATGTACTTAACAAAGAAAGAGCAAGTGCAGTATCAATATACAACCACAATGTACTGGTAGGATCACATGTCTATCCCACTAAGTAGAACATACATAAGCCATTACTGAAACGACCCAAAAAGTTCCTAAAAATGTGCTTCGGAAGTTACCAGAAACTTGTTTTAGCTATATCTAAAAATCTATTTTGTTTTTCGAAAATCCGACTTCATATTCTTGTTTAGGGGGTCAAATTGAGTAGAAATGGGTCTAACCCAAATTTTAGAGCAACCGTATCAAAATCCAAAATTTCCAAGTGAAGCCTTTTTCGAGGGTCTACTTTGGAGGGTCATATCTCCTAGCACACAAATAATTGGGTGGCCCATAACATATCCATGGAAATCCCTTTGAGTTAGCTACTCAACGCACTTCGTTTCACCTCATTCGGAGTTCAGACGAAGAAGTTATGCCCATTTTCGTAAAATTCGTCCGTGCAGGAAATGCAATTTCCAGAGAGCGAATTTACTGTTCATAAGCCTCATTTTTTTTCTAAGTGTTGGACCCATTTTTTTTCTCCAAGGACATATTTTATTTCCTATATAGCATTAATTCAATTCCCATCTCTAAAAAAATATTCCCAAAATACCTCTCCCATACTTAGACACATTTTCTCTCAAGAACCCTAATCCAAAACCTTCCTCAAGATTGAAGAGATTCTTGCTCCAAGTTCCATGCTTTCGTTGAAGACACTCTCAAGACCTTCATAAAAACTCAAGGTATGTGGTGTTGAACTCATGGGTCCTTCCACCCATAGTGCCTAGACTCTATTCTACTCACTAATTCATGGTTTAAGTTGAGATTCATAAATTAGTCTTGTTCCTTGTATAAATTTTCTTGCACAGTGAATTCTAGCATGAAAAGTGGTTGTTTTGAGCATGTTGTGACTCTAGAACTTGAATCTAAACTTGGAATTGATGTGGAGATTTTTTATGTGGTCTTGTGGGTGTTAAAAGGTGTTGTTACAGGTTGTTTACTGGTTTTGCTGCATAATTACTACCCTATTTTCCATGCTTTTTGACCCCATTACATGCCTTCAAGGTGTTTGACAAAATGTCCAATTACGGAGAATTGATGAATTGATGCTTTAAGGCTTGAGTTATGAGATGTATGACATTCCAGAGAGGTGTTGATGACAAACTAAGCTTGTGTATATGTTCATTCTATACATGAGATTGCATTAGAGCCTAATGTGAATTTCCTATATAAAGTATTGCATGACCATGCCCGGTCCGGGGGAAAAGAATCGGATAACCATGTGAGGGGTTTATACCTCACCACCTAGGATGCTTGGGGTGTGACCAACATCAACCATGTGAGGGGTTTATACCTCACCACCTAGGATGCTTGGGGTGTGACCAACATCAACCATGTGAGGGGTTTATACCTTGCCACCAGGGTGTCCGGGTGTGAACGGCATCCCCATCCTAAGTTGGGGTTATAGATTGTTGGATTATGCACACACATATGATATCTACTATTAGTATAGATTTACTTAAACATGTTTTGACTTCACTTTGATCATGCATCCTCATATTGTTATTCATTATGCCTATGGAACTATTTCTTGCATTTTGATTGTGTCCTTGTCTATTGTTGTATTGCACCCCGCATACTTAGTACATTCCAAAGTACTAACGCATATTTTGCCTACATGATGTCACCATGTAGGGACCGGAGCTACTCTTGATCCTTCTCTCCATCCACGTGGCTAGTACGGTGCTTATCCGAGTTTGTTGGTGAGTCCTCAATGATTCGAGGGCTATGTTATGTTTCCTACTCCTATGTTTTGAGACTTTAGCTTGCAATTGTATTTTGACTATGAGGGGAGCCGGTAGTATGTCATGGCCCCCGTCTTATCTATGTATGTAGAGGTGTGCGTTGGACAAGTATTTTGTAAATGAGCTTGACTCTTATTCTATGATGTTATTTTGAAATGGCTTGCCCTTAGCCCCTAATTCCCGTTATTTAATGTTGAATGTACTTCCGCGACCGATGAAGTGTGATAACAAGTTTGAGAGGCTTGTTTGGGGTTCCTTCGGGTTCCTCATTTGCCATGTCACGTCTAGGCCCTAGGCTTGGGTCGTGACAATTACAACATAATATTAACATGCATACACCAAACATATACAATTTCAATATCATTTATGAATAACGTACAATTTCACAATTCTCAAGATATATAGTTATGTCAATTCAATGGTCCTCTCATGGAACCCAAACCCAAACTATTAGCATATTGGTATGTGATATCCGATCCAATGTTTATGCCGGAACGTGGCAACCCATCCCAAATTTATGCTAGAATGCGGCAACCGATCCAAGTTAGTGTGTTGGAATGCAAAACCTGATCCATTCAACAAGCCACAGTCACAATCCAATCACATAGTACATTCTCCTAATCATACAATCAAGTCATGATTCATGGCATTCATCATTCATCTATCCTCATTTACAATTAGTATCATAAATAGTGAAACATTCTAATACATACACGTATTATAATGAAGCAAGAACAAACATATATCACAGAATCATGAAATCACAACCATCACCTACCTCGAACAAGCTTGAAATCCCATAAGTAACTTGATCCTTCCCTTTCCAGATTCTTTCCACTTGTTCTTGGTGATCTACAAACAATCAATATAATGCTAGGATTAATAAACAACACCTAATTACTTGGATTATATCAATAATATGAATCCTAGGTCAAACCCATGATCCCCATACCTAGATTAGGGCTTTTCCAACATGATTTTTAGATCAAAACCCTCCCTCATCAATAATGACCCATAAGATTACATTTTACATATCGAAAAATGGATTCAGGGAGTTAAAACCTAACCTTTAGCCTCGATAATGGTGAAAAACATCAAGAAGGCACCTGGGGTCGTCTCCTAGTTCTCAAAGTTGAAAAGTGTAGAATAAAAAAAATTATGTTTATTTCCGACTTAAGTCGCGTCTCTCCCGCCACAGTGGTACCACCCCGCCATAGTGGCCCTGCCCTGGCGGTATAATTTCCTACTATAGCAACTTGTAAAGAAGAGTGAGAAAATTTAATAATTCTAATGCCTCTATTTCACAACACACCTTCAACAAATGACACTCAGAAACTACCCGTTCACGCTAAGATCAGTTCGAGAGTTCTACTCACCTGAATTCAATTCTGCAAAGTGGGGCGGGTTCCTTAACGTCTTAGCTATCTACTCATGTGATCAAATTCATAATTAGATCAACCAATTCTTACCAGATTTCCCTAGACATTACTAACTCCGATTTTGTCTAAATCTGGACTAGGTTGGGAAATTCCAAGTTACTACAAAAAAGTTTTCCGGCCCAAAATTTTTATCTGTTGGATTTTCTATAATGACAAAAATCGATCTTTATACTTCATTTCTGATGTATTCAAATTCTTGGTTTAAAAGCTACTCGACGATTCTGGTTGGATATGATTTGGGCTGGAGTGATTTATTGATTGCACTCAGTTTGGGGGTACTCCCCGTGACACTCGATTGACAGCTGATCCTATTTCTAACCGACTCGCCTCTACTCATGGTTCAAGTCCCCAGTTCACTCCACCGGTCGGGGTTTGAGTCCCTGCCTTAATCATATTTTATGTGGTTCAAGTCCACGATTATCCTTAACATCAGTTCTAGTACTTGGTCATATCTTATGTGGTTAAAGTCAACAATTATCCTTAGCGTTTGTTCAAATCCCCAGTTCACTCCACCGGGTGGGGTTTAAGTCCTTGCCTTTGTAATAATTTATCTGGTTCAAGTCCACAATTATCCTTAACCCCGATTCAATACCTGGGTCATATTTTATGTGGTTCAAGTCCATGATTATCCTTAGCCTTTGTTAAAGTCCTCAATTACTCCAAATCTTGGTTCAAGTCCTTAATCCTTCATCCTCATTCGATTCAAGTCCTTATTTCCCTATTAGCTTTGGATAAGCTTCGGGAACATGGATTAGTTCGGTTCAGGTCTGGAAAGTTTTGGTAATCTGGAAACTTCATCGGATCCTCTTACTTCATTTCAACTCTCCCTTCTTTTCACCTGTCGGGCATATGGGAGTCCATTCGGGTTTTACTTTCATAATGTGCACAAGCGTACCCATCAGTTTATGGGAGCCCGATTGTATTTAGTTAGCTACTTTCCTTCTCTTTGTGTGTGGGTACACTCGTGTGCATACCTATTAGATGTTCCTTCCTTCTTATTTCTGTTAGTATGTTAGACTCTTAAATTTCATATTACTTTTGTTTTTCTTGCTCAGTCGGCCTATGCCTACTAGGTACTTATTGTTACGATACTCATACTACACTCTGCATCTATTTTCGTGATGCAAGTCCGAGCACCAACTATCAGCGTTGATTTTGAGCCAATTGCAGTCATATTAGGAGGTGAGGGTCAGCACATAGCTTCCTGGATTTCCCGTCTCCTTTTGTATTTATATATTGACTTATCTTTTGAATTTTGAGATAGTCTTGTTTCTGTGGTCCACATTTTGGGACTTGTACTCATTTTGTTAGTAGCTCTATACTCGTGACTTCCAGGTATTGGGAGGGATATTTTATTTGTATATAGTTTTGGCTTGCTTCCACCCTTTTATTTCTAATTCTTGTTGTTATTATTATTGTGTTTTTGGGTTTAGTTTTCTACCCTCAATCCCATTACTAGTTGTTTCGAGATACGAGTTGTCCTGCCTACTGGTGGGTTATAATAGGCGCCATCATGACTTGAGGAATCAGGTTGTGACAAGTTGGTATCAGAGCCCCAGGTTCATTGGTCTCACTTGTACAGAGCTAACGTCTAGTAGAGTCTTACGGATCGGTATGTAGACGTCCGTGACTTATCTTTGGGAGGCTATAGGATGTCAGTAGGAAGATTTCCTATTTTGTATCATTTTTGTGCATCTTATGTCTAAATTGGTTTCATGGAATCTCATTTGTTTCATTGTTATTCTTATGTTTCTGTTTATTGCACTCCTCGATTGAGTGTGTGCCATAAGCAATTAGTAGTGTTGTTACACATTTTGACCCCGGTAGGTGATTCTTTAGTAGTGGATCAGTTCTTTAGATCATATTTTATGACTATTCAGGGGTGAGACATTCAGGCTGATCTTATTTTACTTGATATGTTGGATTTCGACATGATTCTAGGCATGGACTGGTTATCCCCTCTCTGAGTGATTTTGGATTGATATGCCTAGACCGTTACCTTAGCCATGCCTAGTATTCCACCAATGGTGTGGTAGGGCTCTTGTAGTCGCATACTGCTTGGGGTGATTCCTTGCATTCAGGCTCAAAGGTTAGTGGCGGATGTTTGGCTTACTTGACTTATGATAGAGATGTTAGTAGGGACGGCCCTACAGTTGATTTAGTGCCTATAGTCTGAGAGTTTGTTGATGTGTTTCCTACCGATCTACCTAGCCTACCCCTAGATCGTGATATTAATTTTTCCATTGACTTATAGTCGGGTACTCATCCTATTTCTATCTCACCATACAGTATGGTCCCCCATAGAGCTCAAGGAGCTCAGTGTTTATCTTCAGGATATCTTGGGTAATGGATTCATTTGGCCTAGTGTATCACCTAGGTATGCCCCAGTCCTGTTTGTGAAGAAGAAGGATGGTACTATACGTATGTGTTTTGATTACAAACAGCGGAACAAGGTGATGGTGAAGAACTATTACCCCATGCCTCGCATTGATGACCTATTTGACCAGCTTCAGGGTGAGGAGGTGTTATCTATGATCAATCTCAGATTCGGTTACCACTAGTTAAGGATTAGGGCAGTGGACATCTCTATGACAGCATTTAGGACTCGTTACGGCTATTATGAGTTCCTAGTGATGTATTTTGGGTTGACTAATGCTGCCTTCATGGACTTGATGACTCGTGTATTCAGGTCGTACCTTGACTCCTTTGTTATAGTCTTCATCGACGATATATTGGTATCCTCGCGAAGCCGAAGTGAGCATGAGCAACATTTGAGGATAGTGCTCAAGACTTTGAGAGATCATCGGCTTTATGCCAAGTTCTCAAAGTGTGAGTTTTGGATTGAGTCTACAGCATTCTTGGATCACGTGGTGTCCAAGGGTGGCATTATGGTGGATCAAGCAAAGAATAAGGCTATTTGTGACTTGGCCAGGCCCACTTCTGTGACTGAGGTTCATAGCTTTGTCAGATTGGTAGGGTACTACAAGTAGTTTGTTGAGGGCTTTTCTACTATAGCGAGACCTTTGACTCGGTTGACTCGCCAGGATGTTCCCTTTGATAGGTCAAAGGAGTGTGAGAGGAGCTTTCTTTGAGGCTCAAAGAGCTTCTTACCAATGTTCCTATATTAACCCTTCTAGTTGAGGGTGAGGCATTCACGGTATATTGTGATGCATCCAGCATTGGTTTGGGTTGTATTTTGATGCAACAAGGTTGGGTTATTGATTATGCATCGAGGAAGCTTAAGCTTCATGAGCGCAACTACCCTACTCATGACTTAGGGTTGGTGGCAGTAGTTTTCGTTCTTAAGATTTTGAGGCACTACCTATATAGAGTACGTTGTGAGATCTACACTGACCACCAAAGCCTTCTGTATATTATAAGGCAGAGGGATCTTAACTCGAGGCAGCGTTGTTGGATTGAGTTCTTGAAGGACTATGACCTCTCTATGCTCTAGCATCTGGGCAAGTTGAATGTAGAAGTGGACTCCTTGAGCTGAAAGGCAGTGAGTATTGGTAGTCTAGCATTCTTTTCTACTCAGAGCGGCCTTTCGCTTTAGACATCTAGTCCTTAGCCAACCAGATGATCCGACTTGATCTTTCAGATTCCAGACGAGTGTTAGCTCATGTGGGGGTTCAATAATCTTTGTTAGATCGGATCTGTGGGTGACAGTTTGAGGATGATTCTTTGGTGGCACTCAGAGATAGAGTATTGGCAGTTGATACTAGGCCGACTACTTTAGATTCAGATGGGGTGTTAAGGTTTGTCGGTCGATTGTGTGTTCCAAGAGTTGTGGATTTGATTTAGTTAATCCTTTGCGAGGACTATGATTCCAGATATTCCATCCATCCGGGCATCGCTAAGATGTATCATGAATTAAGAAAGCATTACTGGTAGAGCAGTATGAGGATAGATATCTCAAACTATGTTTCCGATTTCCTGTGTTGCCAGCAGGTGAAAGCCGAGCATTTGAGGCCTGGTGGTGTCTTTTAGAGTTTACCCATTCCAAAGCGGAAGTGGGAGCGTATCACCATGGACTTCGTTATAGGTTTGCATAGGACTTCTAGGGGTGTTGACGACATTTGGGTCATTGTGGATCAATTGACCAAGTCAATACACTTTCTCCCTGTTCATACATCCTTCAGTGCCGAGAGATTGGCTCGTGTCTACATTCGAGAGGTGGTTCGTCTTCATGGTGTGCCTATTTTTATCATTTCAGACCGGGGTTCAGAGTTTACTTCCAACTTTTAGAGGGTCTTTCAGGAGGAGTTAGGCAACAATGTTGACCTTAGTAGAACATTTCATCTCCAGACTAACGGCCAGTCGAAGCGCACTATTCAGGTCATTGAGGATATGTTGTAGACCTATTTCATGGACTTTGGAGGTCAGTGAGACAAGTTTTTGCCTTTGGCAGAGTTTGCATACAACTACAACTACCACTCTAATATTCAGATGGCCCCATTCGAGGCCTTATATGGTAGGCTTTGTCAATATCCGATTGGTTGGTTTAAGTCTACGGAGCCTAGGACACGTGACACAAACTAACTTCAAGAGGTCTTAGATCATGTGAGGGTGATTCAGGATAGGCTCGGAATACCTTAGAGTAGACACCAGAGTTATGTTGATCATACACATCGGCCGTTGAGATTTGCCGTTGATGATAGAGTATACCTTCGAGTATCACCCATAAAGGGTGTGATGAGATTTGGGAGGTGGGGTAAGCTTAGCCTTAGATATATCGGGCCATTTGAGATTTTGAGGATAGCTGGTGAGGTTGCCTATGAGTTAGCTTTGCCTCCAGCATTCTCAGCTATCCATTCGGTATTCCATGTTTTGATGTTGTGTTGGTATGTTCCAAACGAGTCCCATGTGCTCCAATATGATGCAGTTGAGTTAGATGATTATCTTACCTATATTTAGGAGTCAGTTGCCATCCTAGACAGAGTTGTGAGGAAGTTGCGATCCAGAGCTATTCATGTGGTTAAAGTCCGTTGGAGGCACCGCCCAATCGATAAGGCCACTTGGGAGACTAAGCGAGAGGTGCGGGAGCAGTTCCCTGGCTTATTTAAGCCTTTAGGTACTTCTTGACTTCTACTTTCACGGATGAAAGTTCTTTTAGTAGTGGACGTTGTAATGACCCTCCAAGTCAATTTTGAGTTAATACATTCATTTTGGCATACCCCATGTCATTTATGACTTGCTGGAACTGACTGTTCGATCGCCTGGTCATTCGTTTGGGTTTTAGGCTCATTTCCCTATTTTGGAGCTTTTGAACCTTAAAAAGTTGACTTTAGTAAAAATATCATGTTAATGACCTCAGGACGGAATTCTGATGTTTCTATCAGCTTTGGAATGGCCAAATTAGGCTAGAAGCATGGTTGGAACTAGTCTCAAGGCCTTCGGTGCGAGTTTGGGACATTTGGCGTTTAGGCCTCTGAAATTTGGCCTAAGGTTGACTTTGGTCAACATTCCTGGAAAATGCACTCAGATGAAAATTCTTTTAGCGCAGTTAGCTCCGAAATGTCTAGTTTGGTCTAGAATGACCCTTCATTCACTTCCCGAGGCTTTCAATCTAATCCCGAGTCATGTTGTTGAATTTGGTTAAAAATGGCATTTGGATGTAGGACCTACTTTTAGTCAAAATGACCTCATATGGGAATTTCGACTGTGCCATTGAGTTCGGAACGTCAAATTTAATGGGTTGGCATTGTTCGTATGCACGCACGGGATTCCGAAAGCATTCCGAGCTCCCCGTCGTAGACTTTAAATAAAATAGAAAAAGCTAAAATCTGATGCAGCCCTTTTAGCGACCATATTTTGGGCTTTTAATGACTAGATTTTGACTTTTTAGCGACCAGATTCATCTTTCAAAAGCCCCATTTCAGCTTTCAACTCTCATTTTCAATTGTGATATCTTGAGCTATAGAGCTACAAATATAATGATTCAAAGTTCTAAATTTTGTGATTTTTTCCGTGGGAACGCAGTGGTTTGATCAAAATGTGCTGGGGAAGCTTCGTTTGAGGCGTTTTCTTGGTTTTCGCTGTTTTCCTTTTCTTGACTCTTCTTTTTTGTGGAGATTTTGATTTCTTGAGCTATAGAGTAAAGTATTGGGTGTTCGTGTGGATTGTCGGTTCGCTGTGGAGTGCTCAGAGTTGTGTGAAGTTCGATGTTTTGAGGAAATTTCTGCTCCGAAGGGGCTGCCCTCTTCTTGATTTTCCCCGTAAATCAAATTTTTGTTGCATGATCAAATTTCTTTTGTTCCGATCCTCGAATTATGCCCCATTTTTTGGTACAAGTTCAATATTGCGTTTATACCCTTTTTGCAGTGTCAAATTCAGGGTTCCCATCGCAGGTCCTACAATCCTATTTTAGGCCTGATTTTGTGTCCAACTCCAAAAATTATGATTTTAGTGTCAAAATTCTTGTATTATCGTTGTGATTCTATTTTTGATAGTGTGGCAGTGTTCTGAGGCCGTACGAAAGGGAAAGGCTCCGACTATGTGATTTGAAGCGCGCGCAGTCGTTCTACAGGTAGGCTACGACTTCCCTCTCCTTAGATTGGGCATGCTTTATAATTTGTATGTTGATTTATGTGATTTTGGGGGTAATTGGTGGTTGAGCATGCTAAATTCCTAGAAACTATGACTTAGGGCCTAATTTCAGGTATTTCAGGTTACTGAAGCATGTCTATTGATCATTCGTACCTTGTGGTGCACCTTTTATATGGCTTGTGTGTATATTTGAAAGAATGTTTGGCCTTATTCTAGGCTTAGACTAGTGATTGCCATATACTAGCCTATTTTAGAGCCATTAGGCCTTGAAACTTCTCTGACGTCGTTTTGGACGGCTTAACTCCCTGTAGACCGATATAGCAGACTTGAGTCTTATTATTTGGGGCTTAGTCAGGCAGTAACACCGCTCTTGGAACATTATATCAATAATTCCTTGTCCCGTTGGTTCCTATGTATTTTAATTCTTGGTTTGGAAGCTACTCGATGATTCTGGTTGGATACGGTTCAAGCTGGAGTGATTTGTTGATGGCACTTGGTTTGGGGGTACTCCCCGTGATGCTCGGTTGATAGCTGATACTATTTCTAATTGACTCACCTCTACTCGTGGTTCAAGTTCCCAGCTTTCTCTATCGGGCGGGGTTCGAGTCCTTGCCTTGGTCATATTTTATATGGTTCAAGTCCACAATTATCCTTAACCTCTGTTCAAGTCCTTGGTCATATTTTATGTGGTTTAAGTCCACAATTATCCTTAGCATTTGTTCAAGTCCCCAGTTCACTCCACTAGGCTGGGTTTGAGTCCTTGCCTTGGTCATATTTTATGTGGTTCAAGTCCACGATTTTCCTTAGCCTCAGTTCAAGTCCAAGGTCATATTTTATATGGTTCAAGTCCACTATTATCCTTAGCCTTTGTTCAAGTCCTTGGTTACTCTAAATCTCGATTCAAGTCCTTGATCCTTCATCATCATTCGGTTCAAGTCCTTATTTCCCTATTAGATCTGGTTAAGCTTCAAGCACATGGATTAGTTCAGTTCATGTCCAGAAAATTGTGGTAATCTTTGAAACTTTATCGGATCCTCTTACATCATTTCAACTCTCCCTTCTTTTCACCTGTTGGGCTTATGCATGGGAGTCCGTTTGGGTTTTACTTTCATATTGTGCACGAGTGTACCAGCCAGGTTTACGGGAGCCTGTTCATATTTAGTTAGCTACTTTCCTTTGTGTGTGAGTACGCTCGTGTTCATACCTATTAGATGTTCCCTCCTGCTTATTTTTGTTAGTATGTTAGATTCTCGCATTTCATATTACTTTTGCTTTTCTTGCTCAGTCTGCCTATGATGCCTACTAGGTACCTATTGTTTTGGTACGCATACTACACTCTGCATCTATTTTCATGAAGCAGGTCCGAGTACCAGCTATCAGCGTTGATTTCGAACCAGCTGCAGTCATATTAGGAGGCGAGGGTGAGCACATAGCGTCCTGGATTTGCCCGTCTCCTTTTGTATTTATATATTGACTTGTCATTTGCTTTTTGAGACGGTTTTGTTTCTGTGGTCCACTCTTTGGGACTTGTACTCATTTTGTTAGTAGCTCTGCACTCATGAGTTCCAGGTTCTGGGAGGGATGGTTTATTTGTATATAGTTTTGGCTTGCTTCCGCCCTTCCATTTGTGATTCATATTGTTATTATTATTGTGTTGTTGTGTTTAGTTTTCTACCCTCAATCTCATTACTAGTTGTTCCGAGATACGGGTTGGCTTGCCTACTGGTGGGTTATAGTACGCGTCATCATGACTCGAGGAATCGGGGTCGTCACAATAACTGACATTAAATTAAATACTTATATATATATATATATATATATATTGTCTTTTGAAAATATATTAATTAATAAATATATGTTCTTAACTAATATTATGAAAAATAAATTATTTATATCTTTGAAATTAGTATATTTCAATTTAATTAATCATAAAAATTAAAAAAACCGGATTTTTACGAACATCATGAAATGCATGTCTAAAAAAAGATTAAAATTATAAATAAAATGTCATAAAATATTAAAATATTTGAAAAAAAGATAATCTATAAAGTCTAACTAAAAAAATATATCAATTGTATTGTGAGGGCTCAAGTAAATATTGCTAAAAAATGAACATTGAAAATATAACATAATTTCTAAATGCAAAACAAAAAATTTAACATAAACTCATATGTCAAATTTCAATATAACATACATAAATATTATTGAAAAGAAAAGAAAAATATAATTCTATAACCTTACTCAACAAGGAATTCTACTTTAATTAAAAAATTAGAATACCAACAATATTATGCTAATGAAAAATAAATAAACATTGCGTAAAAATTAGATGAAACAAAAAATTGTATGAAATCACATGAAGTAGAGGTTGAGAATGAGAAGGGAATGAAATTTAAATAACATAAAATAAAATGAAAAAAAAAAAGAGAAAATTTTAGAATATTTTTTATTAGTAAAAAACAATACTAGAAAAAAACATAAATAAAAAAATATGAAAATAAAAAATAAATAAAAAGAAGAATTTAAAAAGTAATCAGTTGGAAATTACACCATGTATTACCAGCAATTCATGACACCTCTCTGAGAATTAGAAAGTGTAATTACCCTTGTCAATTATACAAAATTATTTGCTGACCAAATTACATGATCAACCAAACACGCCACACAATGTAATTACAATCAATTATACTGAATCCAATTATCAGGGTGGCTTTCCAAACAGGCCTATAAGGACAACAATAAAATGCTACTATCCACTATTACCCTTTTGATCACTACCAAAATATTCCCTTAGAAAATAATATAGTCAAGAACCTCGTCACTAAATGAAGGGAAAGAATGAAAAAAAAAGTACCAACAATTCTGTTGTGCAATGAACAGTTAATTTATTTTGGACTATAAAAAATATCTTAACCATTCACTTAATATGAACTAAATTGAGTAAGATATCATTTGTTGTCTCTACTTTCAAGTTCATACATGAATGGATGACACTTGTCATTGATTATTTTTTATGATCGTACATGAATTTTTTTTCATATTCTACCTTTATCACTAATTACTTATTCTCAAATCATTTTTCATGACCTAATAGTAAATATCAATTAAATGGGGAAATGTGCTAAAATTACCCCTTCAATGTGGTTGTCTATTTGGTCACTATTCTCAAAATAATTGGGAGCTCTGGTTTTGCAATGCTTTACAAATTTTATTTTAAGTTTTATATCTTTTATACATGAGTAATTTTTATTTTTACACATAAGACATGTTAAACAGTCTTTTTTTTTATTCAATTTGTAAGTAGTCATAACAAGTCATTTAAACGTTTATATTTTGTACGCATATTGGTGGGTAGAAAAAGAGTGTGTTTGCAAAAATAAAGTTAGTTTCCTCAAACAGAGATGTAGTTAAGCTAATTAATTAAAGTAGTACTGTTTGTCTCTTACTAATATTTCCCCCAAGTTCTCCATTTCATATTAGTTTAGTTTAGTTTCAAAAACAGATATTCAGTTACCCGAGATAATTTGAAGTTGTACCCACCAACAAAACTTATTTTAGCCCAGAAATACTCAATTTCTTTTTGATTTATTTTGTAGGGTTAGGTTAAGAAAAAGTTAAAAAGTGGGGTTGGGTTGTGGGGTTAGGGTCCTTTTTATCACTTTTAAAACTTGGGGGATAAAATACAAGTTTTTAAAAAATCATTTTCGTCCCAACACTTCAAATACTAAATAAATTTCATCCCTCCAAAAATAAAGTACAGTCCCAATATAAAATATATTTAATAAACTTCAATATTAAAAACCATTTTCCGATGAAACCTCAAAATTTCTCATAACATCTTCTCCAATGTGGCTTTTGATCTTCCATATACCAGCTTTTTCTATATCATAAACCTCCATAAAAGACCTTTCTCCAAAAACCAACCTTTCCATTTTCCATTCTTGAAACCATAAGCAAATGTAAGATCTCATAATCGTTCTTGAAGATTTCAAATGAAGTGAATCGGGTCTTTTTTGTTCAATCTTCTTCCCCAAGTTCAGTTGAATGTTGTTTAATCTTCTTCCTCTCAGGTAAGTTTAATCGCATTTTCAATAAATTTTAGTCCTATTTGATTTTTTATTGCGGTAGTGTAGTGAAGTTTAGATTTTTGCTTAAACTTTTGAAAAACTGACCCTTTTTAGTTCAAGTTTTTTATTCTGAATCGTTAATAACGTTTTCGCTTGGATATTGCATTGAAATTTTTTGAAAGTTTTATGTTAGCGATTTGAAAATTATTACTGTATTTTGATCGACTTTAATGGTGTTTATGTCAATATTATTATCGATTTTTGCTTGAAATGCCAACTGTTTTGCATGTGTTTTTACTATAAGCTTTGATTGTGTTAATAGACTAGTGGTCGATATTTTGATATGACAAAATTGTTTTTGCTTGTATTTAGTACAGTATGGCTAAAATTAGAGGCAACATCGTTAAATGATCTATTAAAAATTGCTGTGGAAGAACCTGAGTCAAAGTCAAATTCTGATACAATGGCTGAGATTGACAACTACCAGGATAGTAGTGCCCAATCTAGTGATGATGTTGAATCTAGTGATGAAAAAAGTGATAGTGAAGATGAGGAGGGTAGTAGAGATAACCATACTGGTGATGAGGTTTAAGATTCACTTTCTTTGCCAATTTGTGGAAGAGATATTTCTAGTAAGTCGTATGATTTAATGACATGGATTGATGAAATAGGATCGTTTCCAGCAAAAATTAATGTAAGAGAAAGGATGGACGTTTTGTGATTTTAGAAATCTTCTAGTTAAAAAAAATTATGAAGACTTTAAAGGTACTTGTTTTGGACACTTGAGGCATATTCTAGAACATTTTAAGTTCAATGGATAGATGGTCCATTTTATGTTGTTGCGACGTGCGAAAAATGACAAAAAATTGCACGTAATTTGGTTCTGTGTGAATGATAAGCCTGCTTGTTTTGGCTTAAGAGAATTTTTATTGATTATGGGGTTGAATTGCTCAACATACCCCCGTGATGCAAAAAAAAAAAAAAAACTTGAAAAGGGTGAGAAATTTTATTACAAAGTGGCCAAGAATTAGAACATCACTGCTACAAAGTTGATGTGTTTGATCGAGGGTGTCAAGTTGAATAAGAAGCATAATTTGATGTTCTCTTTGGTTTTGTTCGTCCACACGATGCTGCTTGCCCATGATTGATCTAAATATTGTGGATTCAAGCTAGATTAAGATGGCGGATGATTTAGATTTCTTCAATAGTTATCCGTGGGGGAAAGATAGTTTTAATTTAACATTGATGTATCTGAAGAACAAAATCAAGTTGAAGAAGTAGAGTGAAGTGTATAATGAAAGAGGAAATGCATCGTATGCTCTGCATGGAATTTCCTAGGCATTTCTAGTACTTCTTATCAATTATGTAGTTGATTTATGATAAATTCTTATACATTTGTGTAGTACTTTATAGCCTCTATTTGTTTAACTGTTCTTCTATTAATTTCAGGTTTAGATATATGAGACTTTTCCTCATCTTGGAAAGTATGCCAACAAGTCCTTGGATCCTCCTCTGTCCATTTCCCGTTTACTTAAATGGCACACGACAAAAGACGATAATATTATCAATCTTGATCCATTTAAGTACAGAGAAAAACCTACGAAGGTATAAATATTTTTTTTATTATCTAGCAACATTTGTAACTTAGTGAATGTCATGTAATATTTGTATGTATTGTTTTTTTGTAGATTGTGCACCCATACCTCACACCTACTGTCCGTGAGACAAAAAAGTATTACATGACAACATTAAAGTCATAGATGGACGAAGTGAAAAATACAGTCCTCGATGTCGTAAAGGCAAATTTAAAAGTTGTGATTGTCCTTACTTCAGTAGTAGGGAATGTAGATTATGAGCATTTAAGTGATCAGAATCCTAATAAACCTTGTGAGAATTCTATTTTGATTGGACAGAATATACCAAGTACTTCTTAAGATGAAAATCTTTCTGAGCGTGTTGCATCGCTTGAGCAATTAATGGTGGAAATTATTGCTTATGTACCAAAGGAGAAATTGAGAAGAACTGAAAAAAAACAAGTAAAAGAAAGATAGATAAATGTATATATTATTTCTGTAAAATAATTTATTTCTATAAATATTTAGCCACTGATCTTGCAGTAGATGATGAAGACTTTTCAACACAAACTGCCGATGAGATCCTTCCATTACCTATAGTCGATAATGACCTTGTTGCAGTTGATGAATACTTTACAGAAGAAGTTGATGAAGTTGTAGAAGAGATGAAGGAATATGAGATGAAGGAAGAAGAGAAAGAACAAGAAGAGGAGAAAATGGCAGAAAAAGAAAAGGAGAAATTGGAAGAGTACGATGAACAAAAAGAAGAGGAGAAGTTGGAAGCAAAGAAAGAAGAAGACAGTGATGAAGAGATGCTGGAAGAGAAGAAAAAACAAGAAAATAAAAAGGAACACATAGCAAGTGGAGAAGAAGAGAAAGAACAACAAGAGGAGAAGATGACAGGGAATGAAGAAGAGGAAAAGTTGGAAGAAGAAGGCTTGGCCATTGATGTGGAAGAAGAGGAAAAAGAAGTGGACGTGATGGGTATTGTTATGGAGCATAATGGTGAGGTTGGTGGTGATGAGTAAGGAATTTGTGGTTATTGGTATTTTAAGACAGTTTTTAAAATTTTAAATACTTGGTTTTTGAAGACAGTTGATTTTTGAGATAGTTGGTTTTTGCCTGATTTTTAAGACAATTGATTTTTGAGATAGTTGGTTTTTGAAGTAGCTTTTAAGTCAACTAGTCGTTGAAATAGTTTGTTTTTAAGAAAATGGTTGAAGTGATTTATTGTTTTGTTGTTTTGATGAGAAAAATGTACAACTAAAAGATAATACATGTATTTTTATATGGTTAATGGTAGTTTTGATAAACAATTTAACATGTTTTATTATGAAGGGTTTTTAGATTTCTTATGAATCTATGTTTTAATAGTATGTGATTTTTGCTTAACTTTAATTTCCGACCATATAGAGTAAAAATATTTAGTAGTCAATTATCGACAATAAAGTTGTATGTTTAATACTATAGATTGCTAACATTGTTGATCCATAA
Organism: Solanum commersonii; assembly: GCA_029007595.1. Classification (NCBI taxonomy): domain Eukaryota; kingdom Viridiplantae; phylum Streptophyta; class Magnoliopsida; order Solanales; family Solanaceae; genus Solanum; species Solanum commersonii. The sequence goes on from JAJTWQ010000308.1 coordinate 70,962, forward strand.
CATTAACGATCAAAAATAAAAGATACAAGAGTGCAATGAATAGAGAGAAATACTTTATTTATTCAACACTATATTCATTTCACACATTTCAAAAAGAAAACACCAAAAATAAGCCACACAATATATTTTTCAGGCGTTTTTCTTTTTCTTCTGCCAAAATCAACCTTTCTTTTAGTTCATCTCTATCTATTTCAGCATCTTTTAGCAACACTTTCAAGTGGTTCCTCTGATCTTCGGCTTCTTTTAAGATGGTCATTAGAAGATCCCTATTTTCTTCAGATTTCTGAAGTTTTTGTAATATTTCAAATTTGGAAATGCCTTGAAAATTCGATGGGCTACTCGTTGATGATTCATTTTCAACCCACTTACAAAAAGAGCATATGCCAACTGCACAATTAAAGAATTGTCAACTTGAATTTGTATCGGTGTGTGACATCCTCAATGTAGCAGGATTACCACAAAGACAATTGTAAGACTTGTTTGCATTGGATGTTTGAGATGCTTGAGACATTGTAAAAAGGAGGTGTTTGAATTGTTTATGATGGATTGCCTTCCTTTTATACAAAAAAATAATCAAATGTTACCATTGAAAAAGTAGCAATTTAAACTTTTGTTACCGTTATAAAATTTGTATATCAAAATATTTACTGGTTGTATAAAAATATAAAGACCCTTTATACAATCGATGCATCTCTATATGTGTGGTGTATTTATGACCAATGAGATTTACACTTTGCAATTAGTAAGGTATATTCGGATTTATATCTATATTAATGAATTATCAAAACTGTACCTACTAGAATATGATACTTATATATAGATGAAAACTAGTAGAATTTAAAAAGACAACAAGTAAGTAATAATAAATTATATTCTAGAAATTTATCTAATTAAATAAATTTAAACAAGTCATATGATCATGTAAGGGTCCACATGAATTGGGTGTGATGATTAGAGATGTACGAAGAAGAGTTGTGGTTATACAATCAAATCCTAGAATAATGTGTAGGAAAACATAAGTATGTTGTGTGTGGAAAGAGTTTTGGTTGAACAAGTGACATCCTCACAACATAATGTTGATGGTATAACCACAACTCTTCCTCGTACATTTCTAATCACCACCTCCAATTCATGTGGCCTTTACATGATCATATGGCTTGTTTAAACTTATTTAATTGGATAAATTTCAAAAATATAATTTATTATTAATTAATTGTTGCCTTTTTAAATTCTACTGGTTTTGGTGTATATATAAGTATCATATTCTAGTAGGTGCAGTATTGATAATTCTTTAACATAGATATAAACCTGAATATACCTTACTAATTTCAGAATGTAAATCTCATTGGTCATACATACACCACACACATAGCGATGCATCGATTGTATAAAAGGTCTATATATTTTGACAACCAGTAAATATTTTGATATACAAATTTTACAATGGTAACAAAAGTTCAAATTGCTACTTTTTCAATGGTAACATCTGATTATTTTTTTATTAATTCTTTAAGGGGTCGTTTGTTAGATTGAATATTAAAATAATGTTTGTATTAGTCATTTTTGGATTAGTTATACTTAGATTATTTCTTATGGATTGTTTGATTTGGTGCATTAAAAATAGCATGCATGATAATAATAATACACATGCATCAAAATACACAACTTGAGATCATGACAAATTTTTAGAGCACTTCCTTCTTTAATCATTCTAATTCATGCATTAAAATCATTGCATTATGAATGTCATGATTTTTCATATATTAATAATACACAACGAGTGGACTCGATAATAAACAAACATAAATAGTATATAAAATGTATGTCATCTTTTGATTGATCTATATTAAATCATGCGTACTTTCGATAATAGCTGACACGAAATTGACCAAAATGCTGGCACCAAAAAAAATAGTAGCTTGATTATAAAAACAAATTCAATCAAGCTTATCTAAGATTTGTTGTTCATACATGTGGTTCTCTTGTGTCCGATTCTCTTGCAAATTGAAGATTTGTTCCTTCTCTTTCTCTTGATATTCTCACCGATGCACTTGACTTGTTTTATTCTTTTTCTTCCAAGCTTGGTATCGACAAGAGGTGGAAGAATCATTACATTAAGCAATTCTTCTGGCACACACCATTCCGACTCGAGAGGGACAATATTAATAGAATCCAAGTATGCAAGGAGGTATGCTTCAACTTTATCAAAAGGCGAAGAGTACACATAGATGCTCATACCACACTCATTTCCATGTTTTGATCGAAAAGAGGCCATCGTGTGAGCACAAGGTATCTTGATCAAATCATATTCCCTACAAGAACATGACTTTTCCAGTAGGTTCACATTGATAGTAACACTTGCAACGAACACGGTAAATTAATTGTCGTCCCCGATTACGTTCTCCACATACAAGGAGTCACCCTCGATCATATTTTTTTCTTGCGATTTTTCAGCAGCAGGCGCCATTTGACTACCTATTGATTTGAGGATATATGCATGACTCTCCCTGAACAATTCTCCAAACCTCTTAGCAATTGAATTAAATATAGATGCCACGGGATACTCTCTTTCATCTATCAACATAACATTGAGTGACTCGATGATATTTGTGGTCATCACATCATATCTATTTCCAAGGAAATGTGCCCTGTTCCACTTCTCAAAATAAATATCATGCTCAAGGACGACGGCTGCCACAGTGCATTTGTTCTTAAATTCTACAAAATGATTGTTAAACTCCTTCAAAGAATAAGTATTTGCCACATTGTAGTAAAGATAAAGGTAATATCCACAATGATGATTTACGCGAAGATTTTCACCGAGGTGCCTCATATAATATCTGTGGTGAGCATGATTGTAAACGTTCACAATATCATTGACGATGCTCTTGTGTCTATCAGAGATAAAGCACAAGTCTGGTTCATCGACCGCAATCTCCTTTAAGTTCTCAAAGATGAATGTCTAAGATGCATCATTCTCTTTGTCCACGACACAAAAAGCAATTGGATAAACATGATTCTCTGTATTTTGTGCAACAACACTCAACATCACACCCTCGTATTAACCATGTAAATGAGTGTCATCGACCACAATCACCTTTCTCATGTGGGAAAATACCTTAGTGCAAGCATCGAAGGCCAAGAAATAATACATGAACCTATGACTATTCCTGTTTACCATGATACTATAGCTAGAACCAACATTAAGAGTCTCGATCATGTAGGAAAAAATCGATAAGCATGAATATCCCTGGACAACCGCACCTCCATTCCAATAGCTTAGACGACAACGAAAAAAATTAAACATAGCCCTTTGGATCTCTTTAACATTTGGACCCTTGCCATCACAATAGATATTTAATCAAAGTGAAGCAATGACTTTCATTGAGATTTTTCTATTGGCATGTTAAACGCCACAACTGTGCTCACCAATGTACTTGAAGATACGAAATCTATTAGAACACTCAAATTTCCTCGCCCGTAACATCCATGTACAATTGTGAGATACACATTTCACCTTTAAGTATTTAGTACAACTCTTCACAGTATATAGCAATATCAAAAGACTTCTTTGCCGCCACTTCGGCTAATAACAATTGTAACTCATTCTTGTTACTAAAAGTTTGATGTATGCATAAATTAGTTCCATCGAAGAAGAAATGGTTTGATTGTTATCCCAATTCCTTCTCTTTCTGCATTTCTTCCCAACATTCGGGTTCGGGGTTTTTCGCATCTACTGGCTGATTTTCAACATTAATTGGATCATCATGTATATTCATTGAATGATCATCCAAGCTCTCATTTGAATAATCACCCAAGCTCTTTTTTGAATGATCACCCAATCTTTCATTTCCAATCGAACTATTATTGTCGTTAAATGAATTTGTTGGTTTAATTAGAGGCCTCACATTGACGTTTATCCTTGATGTAGGCCTAGAGCCATCAATACCAATATGTAACATGTACAAGCTCACGTGACTATCATTTTTTTATGAATGTGGAATGTATTTTTCCCCTCCCATTCATTTGATAGCTAATTACCAAGTCATTTGGCTCGCAAGTTAACTCACCGGCTTCAATTATGCTTGCAATCATATCGTCATAGGAATCATTGCTACACAACACAATGGGCGCTGTCGTCTTCCTAAAAGATTTATAATTTCAGTTTTTGGGAGTCTCCTCCCATCTTCCCATATAATCACCACCAGCAACAACAAATTCAGCTACTGCCATTATTGACTACAAATATCGATACAAGATTACAATATCAGTCTTTAACAATTGATGATGTACGAAATTTGTACAAAAATGCGACTGAATAAGATCAGGTTAAAAATTCAGCTCCTGCAATGGAGAAGCGTATTTTTAATGCTTTTAAACTACTGAAATGTAGCTACTGATAAGTTATCAAGTGATTATGGAATATTTCTCAAGCTTCTAAAATGTCTGGGAAATAATTTTGAAGCTTGGTTCTTGAAAGAAAATGGAGTAAAAATATAGTAGGAGATGATGATGATTTTACCTTTGAAATGGATAATATGGTCGAAAAAGTCACCAGAATCGGAAAAAATAGCAGAAAAAACGAGCTGCTTGTTAGAGACTTTTTCTTTTTCTAATATAATTTTAAACATTGCAAATAGATATATTATTCCATATTTGTTGGAAAAGAAGGAAGGGACCAAAGTGGAGATATGGAAACTTAGGGTAGTCTTTTGTATGTCCCAAGTAGGGCACATGAATGATGTCATAATTAGTGGTTGTACCACTAATTTTCAAGACTTGTGACTTAATGTAACATTGTGTCTTGAGAGTGTGTATTTTGCCTATTAGGTGCAGTAAACACCAATTAGCAAAGGGCAAATTAATGAAGCAAACAGAAAAGTCAAAACTTTGTGGGACCAACAATGCATTGGTATTCATCTGTATTTGGCTTCTACAGACAGAAGCGTTATTTTTATTTATCTATGACAATTTTTTTAATAATTCGTGAAACCAAAAGGAATGTTCAATTTCGTTATTTAAAAATATAAATTTTAAATAACACATTTGATTATTAATGAGATAGTATAACAAATATTTATAACTTATTTTAAATTATTACTTAGTTTAAAAAAATAAAAAATATTTAAACTTCATGTCTAATCAAGATTTATGACATAAATAGAAATGAAGAAAGCATAATTAGATTATATACACCCAATAAAATCTTCTTAAATTTAATAAGGGTGGTCCTCTCATTCTTGTTATATATATGTGCATAATCTTGTATCTTAATTATTTCAGCCAGTATATCTTTTAAAAAAATCTCACAACTATGGCATTCCCTAATGACAACATGAATAGAGAAATGTTGGCTGCTCAAGCACACATATGGAACCATACTTTCAGTTACATCAACTCCATGTCACTCAAATGTGCTATTCAACTTGGAATTCCAGATATCATCCACTCTCATGGCCGAGCCATGACACTCTCTGATTTGGTGGATGCCCTCCCCATCAACAATAATGCTAAAACCTTGGATTATATCTTTCGTCTCATGCGTATTCTAATTCATGGAGGCTTCTTTAATCAAACAAAGGTTAATGATAAAGAAGAGGGTTATTTACTTACTCCACCTTCATGTCTCCTTCTTAAAGAGGAACCTTTGAATCAAGTCCCCTTTGTGCAAACGGAACTAGATCCAAATTTCATGGATCCATGGCACTCACTTAGCAAATGGATCAAGAGTGATGACGACTCTAGTACTCCATTTGCAATTGCTCATGGCAAACCCTTATTTGAATATGACGAGAGGCAACTAAATATTAACCGTCAATTTAATGAAATTATGGCTAGTGATTCCCGATTGGTTATAAATGTGGTGATTAATAATTGTAGGGGAGTTTTTGAAGGATTGAAATCATTGGTGGATGTTGGAGGTGGCACTGGAATTGTGGCTAAAGTTATTGCGGATGCACTTCTTGAAATGAATTGCATCGTCTTTGATCTACCACACGTAATTGAAGGATGTGAAGGGAGCAAGAACCTAAGCTATGTGGGAGGAGACATGTTTAAGTTCATTCCCTCTGCCGACGCAATTTTACTTAAGGTAAATTTGTAATACAGAGATTTGTTTTAACTATATAAATAAAGGTACTTGTGTTAATGTTTTTTGTTTGATGACTAATGAACAATAAGTAGTGGGTATTACATGATTGGAGTGACGAAGAATGCATCAAAATATTGAAGAAATGCAAAGAAGCAATTCCAAGCAAGGAAAAGGGAGGGAAGGTGATCATCATTGACATGGTATTGATTGATCGTAACCTAGAGAAAGGAGATGACAAGTCATATGAAACTCAACTTTTCTTTGATATGCTCATGATGGTACATGCTTCTGGAAAGGAAAGAAATCAACAAGATTGGGCAAAACTCTTCTCTGGTGCTGGTTTTAGTGACTACAAAATTATACCTATGTTGGGATTAAGATCTATTATTGAGGTATTCCCTTAATGTATTTGATAAATTCCAACAAGGGTCCATGCCACTAATAAAAATATAGAAAATGTTCATTCCTTGTTTCCATCCTTAATAAATAAACCTCTTTGTGTTTTATTTTTGATCCTTATAACTTCTTTCGTTGTTGTGAGTAATTCTTTGAGATAAGTAAATTATTATGATGTTAATTTATATATTTTCTAGATGAACTGAAAAATATCCATAATTTCACTGGAAAATGCTCCCACTAGTACATATTAAGTTTACAACATGTGAATAATTAAGAAAAAATATTTAAAGACATGAATTAGATGTTACTAGTATCTTTTGTCCACTTTTTATTGTCATAGTTTTCATTTTTAGAGTCAAAGTATAAAAACTTTAACTAACATTATATGATGTATCTTTTCATCATATTGATATGCAAAAAAATGTAATTTATAGTATTTTTTGTATAGTTTTTGAATATCTAAATTTTTTATTTAATATATCGAATTATTGTAATCTATTTTAACTTTGAAAATTAGTCAAATTGACTTTTGAAAAGCGCAACATGACAAATAAAAGTGAACAGAGGGAGTATCCACTATTACCCTTTTTATCATTACCAAAATATTTCCTTAGAAATAAAATAGTTAAGAACCTCTTATTAAATGTGGTAAAAATGAAAAAAAAAGTACCAACAATTTTCTTGTGCCATGAACAATCATTTTATTTGGGACTATGAAAAAAGTCACAACCATTCACTTAATATTTATACAATAATATTAATTTTATTTATTTCATGTGAAAAAAGTTGGGTAAAAGATTATCAAAAAATATTTATATTATATTTTAAATGAAAAAAAAAGAAAGAAAAATAATAAGGAAGTAACATGTTATAACCATTAGGTGCAGTAAACACAAAATTGGCAAAGGGCATAATAATGAAGTAACACAAAATTCAAAAACTTTGTGGGACCAACAAGAATTGCATTGACAACAACTAAAGCTAATTGTTGAAATTGAAAAGCCCGATTAAACAAGACAAGTTGTAATTGACTTTTATTAGAGAATGTGTTATTCTTTTTATTTCTTGATAATATGTACTTCTACTATCTTATGAATGAGAATAAGCGCACACCTTGTCAACATGTCTGCTTGGCTTTTAAAGAGTATTCATTTCAATCAGAATGAAGGCAATATAATTGTACCTAAGGGAATCTTACTATAGCAACTATGTATACTTTTTGAGTGTGTAGACTAAAGTGTCCTTTGCATATGTCATTTCTTTACCACACAATAATCCACGTCCCACACCATCCCCCACTATTTCTTCCTAATATGTATTTAGAATTTAACATAGTTTTTTATCAAGATTAAAATAAAATAATTTGATCATAAAATTTCATAAGTATTATTATTATATATTTATTTAATATTAATAAGTGGCTAAAAGCATTACTTCAGAATTTTTTCTGTGTTAATTTATTTGTCCTACTTTGTTTTAAAATTTGTTATATATTTAATAATTACATAGAAAAGGACTATAAATCACAATATTAAAATTGTTCATAAAATTTCAACAAATTTTTAGAAATGATTAATTAATTCTTATTATTATTATTATTATTATGTATTAATAAGTGGCTAGAAGCAATACTTTCGAAAAATTTTGTATGTTAATTTAATTGTCTTAATTAATTTTTTAATTTGTTATATATTTGATAATTACATAAAAATGACGTGCTATTAGTAGGATGAGCAGGCGAAGAGCGACCGGACCCGATGAGATTCCAGTGGATTTTTGGAAGAGCACGGACAAGGCAGGTATGGAGTGGTTAACTAGGTTGTTTAATGTTATTTTTAAGACAACAAAGATGTCTAATGAATGGAGGTGGAGTACAATGGTTTTGTTGTATAAAAACAAGGGTGATATCCAGAACTGTAACAACTACAGGGGTATCAAATTGCTAAGCCACACTATGAAGATTTGGGAGAGAGTGGTGGAGATAATGGTGAGAAGAGGGGTGTCCATCTCTGAGAATTAGTTTGGATTCATGCCGAGACGATTGACTACCGAAGCCATTCATCTTATGCAAAGACTGGTAGAAAAATATAGAGAAAGGAAGGGAGACCTTCATATGGTGTTCATTGACCTTGAAAAGGCCTATGACAAAGTACCGAGGAATGTCCTCTGGAGGTGCTTGGAGGCTAGAGGTGTCCCAATGATTTATATTAGGGCGATAAAAGACATGTACGGTGGAGCCAAGACTCGAGTTAGAACGGTTGGAGGAGACTCGGAACATTTCCCAGTTGAGATGGGGCTGCACCAGGGATCTGTCCTTAGCCCTTTTCTATTTGCTTTGGTGATGGATGAGTTGACGTGGTCTATTCAAGAGGAGGTCCTATGGTGTATGTTATTTGCGGATGACATAGTACTGATTGATCAAACGCGGGACAGAGTTAATGCGAGATTGGAGGTGTGGAGACAAGCGCTAGAGTCCAAAGGGTTCAGGTTGAGTAAGACCAAAACAGAATATTTGAGGTGCAAATTCAGTGATGTGTTGGATGAGGCAGATGTGGAAGTGAGACTTGCCACACAGATCATTCCTAAGAAAGAAAGTTTTAAGTATCTTGGGTCTGTAATCCAAGGAAATGGAGACATCGACGATGATGTCATACACCGCATTGGGGTTGCTTGGACGAAATGGAGACTTGCCTCTAGAGTCTTTTGTGATAAGAAAATTCCACCTAGACTTAAAGGTAAGTTCTACAGAGTGGTAGTTAGACCAACCTTGTTATATGGAACGGAGTGTTGGCCACTCAAGAATGCACATGTTCAAACAATGCATGTTGCAGAGATGAGGATGTTGAGATGGATGTGTGGGCACACTAGGAGCGATAAGATTAGGAATGAGGTTATCCGGGAGAAGGTGGGAGTGGCCTCTGTGGTGGACAAGCTGAGGGAAGGGAGAGTGAGATGGTTTGGACATGTGAAGAGACGGTGCGCAGACGCCCCAGTGAGGAGGTGCGAGGGGTTAGTTGTAGAGGGTACGCGGAGGGGTAGAGGTAGGCCTAAGAAGTATTGGGGAGAGGTGATTAGACAGGACTTGGCTCAACTTCACCTTACCGAGGACATGACTCTAGATAAGAAGGAGTGGAGGTCGCGTATTAGGGTTGAAGGTTAGTAGGGTTAGTGTGTTGCTTTTCCTTGCGAGGGCTTGGGTTGTTAGCGTTTGTAGTAGTCCTAGCCTTGCACTTGCAGTTCTTCTCTGAGATACCTATAGCCTTATGTTGTTACTGCGTTTCACTTCTCACAGTATTTCATTGATGTTATTGTCTCCTTTGTTGATTATACACTATCTTTCTTATTGGGTATTATGTTTAATACACTATTTTCCTCTCCTTTTACTTGGATTTGATGTACTTGAGCTGAGGGTCTTTCGGAAACAGCCTCTCTACCTCCATGAGGTAGTGGTAAGGTCTGCGTACACTCTACCCTCCCCAGACCCACCTAGTGGGATTTCACTGGGTATGTTGTTGTTGTTGTTGTTGTTGAGATATAAAATAATTTATTTTTTTGGTTGACTCTCAAATTTTTATTTGTGCCATTTAAATTGAGATAAAGAGAGTGACATCTATTGTGTGAATAATGCATAAGAATATTATAAATCATAAAATAAAAAGAATGACATATATTGAGATGGTGTGCTATGATAAAGGTCGTTTGTGTATTACCACTGTAGATGACATGAGAGAGAAAATCTTATAAGAGGCTCATTGTTCTTGATATTCCATTCACCTGGGATCCACCTAGATGTAATACAGTGACTTGCCTCTGGTTTATTGGTGGAATGGGATGAAGAAGGATATAGTAGAATTCGTAGATAAGTGTCCAATCTATCAGCAAGTAAGAGTTGATCGTCAAAAGTCGGGAGGTTTATCCCGAGATATAATGATTCCTACTTGGAAGTGGGAGGATTTGAATATGGACTTTATTCTGGGCATACACTGCACCAATCGACAACATGACTCGATTTGGGTTATTGTAGATCGTATAAAGAAGTCGGCTCATTTCATTCACTTCAAGGTTTCCTATTTTGCGAAAGACTATGCTAAGTTGTATTTAAGGGATATTTTTAGGTTGCATGGAGTGCCCCTATCCAGAATCTTTGACTGTTGTACCTAATTTACTTCTCAATTTTGGAAGTCTTTCCAAGACTTCCAAAATGATCTTGGCATACATAACAAGCTTGGTACGGACTTTCATACCCAAATCATTGGGTAAGTGGAACATACTATTAAGACTTTTGAATATATGTTGAGAGCTTGTGTGATTGATTTCATGGGTAATCTAGACGATCTCTTACCTTTGATTGAGTTTGTTTATAATAATAACTATTGTTCAAGCATTAGTATGGCTCTATTTAAATCCCTTTATGGTAGGAGGTGTAGATCTCCTATAGGTTGTTTTGAAGGTTGTGAGGTTGCCTTGATAGGTCTCGAGTTGGTAGATGAGGCTATGGAGAAAGTTTGGCTTATTAGAGAAAGGTTAAAAAATGGCTGAAAGTCGATAAAAATCCTATGTTGATGTTAGTAAGAGAGATCTTGAGTTTGAAGTTTATGATTGAGTTTAGTTGAAAATTTCATCTATGAAGGGTGAATGAGGTTTGGAAAGAATGGGAAGCTTAGCCCTAATATGTTGGCCTATATCAGATCTTGAGGGGTATTGGTAAGGTTGCCTATGAGCTTGATTTTCCTAATGACTTAGTGTTGGTGCATCCATTTTTCATGTCTCCTTGTTGAAGAAATGTGTTGGTGATCCGACATCTATTGTCCCATTGGAGAGTCTTGGTATAAAGGAGAGTCTTTCTTATGAACAAGTTCTGGTTGAGCTTTTGGATCGGCAAGTTAAAAAGTTGAGAAATAAGAAAGTTGTTTCCATGAAGGTTCTTTGGAGGAATCAGCTAGTTGAGGGCGCTACTTGGGAGGCCGAGGCCAATATGATTTCTTGATATCCCCATTTCTTTCCCTCTGATCCTATTCTATCTTGAGGTATTTAGTTCCTCATGCCCATTCTTTGGTTTCATGTGTCTTAGTAATTCTCATGTTTCCTCATACATGCATGCTCATAAAAATTTGATCTTTAAAAAAATGAGCTATCTTAATTGATTACTTCATGATTATGTGCATTTTAGTAGGACTTGCATGTAGGTGTTATAAAATGATGTTTTGAATATGATTTAGCTTGGTGTCGATGTTCCCCCTTGGTTATGTGTATTTTGATGAGATTTCATCCAAGTTGGGTTGATAATTTCTCTCATATCCTTTTCATGTTAGCTTGAGTCCCATTCAAAAATGAATATTCCCAAGGGAGATATATTATAACACCTTGGATTTTAGAAAATGAAGAAAATGGATTTTAGGGTTATAGGTTGTTTCTATGGGTCCCATCTATGAACCGTAGAAGCTTCTACAAGGTGTAGATGGAAATCGATAATGAAATTGATATAGAAGAAGATTTAGAAATAGTAAAAGAAAGACTAAGTACATCGAAAAGAATAAACAATGAGATACCCCAAATATCATCAAAAATGAGTACCTAAAAAAGAATAGATAAAATCCCACAAAAATCAATAGAAGAAGAAATAAAACCACATCATTACTACATAACAGGAATAATGGAACAACGAAAATATTTAATATTAATAAATACAGGATTAGAAGAAAATTATATTACAAGAGAATTAGTAACGGAAGATGAAATAATAACTACTGAACAATCATGCCCCGAACTACCAAAAGTATTAACATATAGGCGAGAAACTACGGAAAAGGAAATAATTATTGGAGGAATACCAATAATAATAAAGTTTAAAATATATCAAGGAGATGAAAACATCACTTTAGGAATAAAATGGCTAGAACAAGTAAAACCATATAATCTAGAAGACAAACAGTTAATAATAAATTATGAAAATAAAAGAGTAATAATAAAAAGGACTTTAGTATGATAAAAATATGAAAATATATATACTTGCAAAGATAATAATAGAAGGATATTATAACAGATATTATACACCAATGATAGACACAGGAGCAGAAGCTAATATATGTAAATATAATTGTTTACCAGAAGATAAGTGGGAAAAATTAAAAACACCGATAGTAGTAACATGATTTAATAATGAAGGAAGCATGATCACATATAAGGCAAAAAATATAAAAATACAAATATGGGATAAAATATTAACTATAGAGGAAATATATAACTTTGAACTAACTACAAAAGATATGCTATTAGGGATGCCATTTTTAGAAAAATTATACCCACATATAATAACAAAAACACACTGGGTGGTTCACAACACCGTGTAAACAAAAAATAGGAGCAAAAAGAGTAAATAATAAAAAACGAAAAACAACAGAATGGATAAAAGGCAGCGAAAAAATTACACAAAAATTAGAAAATATAAAAGAAGAAGACCCTAAAATAGAATTAATAATATTCTCTATAGACAAAGTAAAAATAATTCAAGATAAGTTAGAATTATTATATAGTGAAGATCCTTTACAAGGATGGGAGAAACATAAAACAAAAATAAAAATTGAACTAATTGATAATAATAGTATAATAACCCAAAAACCATTAAAATATAATTTTAATGATTTAACCGAATTTAAGATACATATAAATGAATTACTAGAAAAAGGGTACATACAAGAAAGCAATAGTAAGCACACAAGCCCGGTATTTATCGTAAATAAACATAGTGAACAAAAAAGAGAAAAAAGTAGGATGTTTATTGATTATAGAAATTTAAATGCAAAAACTAAAACATATAACTATCCAATACCAAATAAAATACTAAAGATAAGGCAAATACAAGGATATAATTATTTTAGCAAATTTGATTGTAAATCAGGATTTTATCACTTAAAACTAGAAGAGGAATCTAAAAAACTAACAGCATTCACTGTACCACAAGGATTTTACGAATGGAATGTATTACCATTTGAATATAAAAATGCACTAGGTAGATACCAACATTTTATGGATAACTATTTTAAACAATTAGAAAATTGTGTAGTATATATTGATGATATATTGTTATATTCTAAAACCCAAGATGATCACATAAGATTATTAGAAAAATTCATACATATTATAGAATATTCAGGCATAAGCCTAAGTAAAAAGAAAACTGACATAATGAAGAGCCAAATAGAATTCCTAGGAATACAAATAGATAAAAATGGAATAAAAATGCAAACACATATAGTACAAAAAATAATTAACTCAAAAGAACAGCTAGATACGAAAAAGAAATTACAATCATTTTTAGGACTAGTAAACCAAGTAAGAGAATATATACCAAAATTAGCAGAGAACTTAAAGCCATTACAACAAAAATTAAAAAAAGATGTAGAATACCGGTTTGATAAGAAAGACCAAACACAAATACAAAAAATAAAATTATTATGTAAGAACCTATCTAAACTATATTTTCCGAGATGAAAATAAAAAATTTACTTATATAGTAGAATCGGACGCCCGGTGAAAAAAGTTATGGAGGAGTATTAAAATATAGGTATGGAGAAGAAAAAATAGAACATCATTGTAGATATTATTCAGGAACATATACTCATGCAGAAATAAAGTGGGAAATAAATAGGAAAGAATTATATTCGGTATATAAATGTTTATTATCATTTGAACCATATATTGTATATAACGAATTTATTATAAGAACAGATAATACACAAGTAAAATGGTGGCTAACAAGAAAAATACAAGATTCGGTGACGACAAAAGAAATAAGGAGATTAGTATTAAATATATTAAATTTTACATTTACAATTGAAGTAATAAAAACTTATAAGAATGTTGTTGCAGATTACCTATCACGACAAAGCTACTCAGACTGAAACTGAGGAAGAAGATACAATTGAAAAGATACTCAAAGCCATTACTACACTTTCTACAAAAGTGGATAGTATGGACAACGAAATACAAAAGCTAAAGACTAATGAAGATAATCTGAAGTCTAAAGCTAGTCAGCAGCATGACTATAAAAATGCGGAGCTACGTCGATCGAAAGACGGAAAAAACCCAGAGCTAAAAGGAGACGATGGGAAACTCCTTAAAACCCATAATGTTTGTTTAAATACAGTTGCAGGTACAAGCAAACAAGTTAATGATAAACAACATAAAAATGCGAATTTAAACCAGCTATTCGAAAAACCATTTACCCAAAGGACACCCAGACACATGTCCATAGAACCACAAACATCTACATACACAGATAGTTTGCAAAACCAAAACGAAAAAAAGACATATAACTACATCACCCGAACCTATATAGAAAATATATACAAAATCCAAACATTTTTGAATCTTAACCCCAGATCTACTACAACCCAAGAACCAAGCCAAAATTATTTAACCCAAAGGTTACAAGGTTATAATAAAACTAATTGCACAACCAAAAACTAACGCCAACCTAGTGAGGACATGTTATAACTATGGATTATTAAATACAGTATATACATATAATGGAGAGGAACTAAGTGGGATACCAGAACTACATAAAGCATTTATTACATATAAAAGAGTTACTAAAGGAAATTTATTCTATGTGAAATTTTATATAGCAACAATAGAAATATTATACGAGGAAATAAACCCTCCGATACAAGTGGTGAAGATAGGACTAACAAAAGATATGATAATACCGGAAGATATCAGACAGCAACCAAAGATACAAAAAAATGAGATACCAAGTTTTTATGTCAACAAAAGGATAATTGGTATATCAACTATCATACAGGAGCTAACAAATAATTATTTGAACGGAAACGCTATATGGAGCTACTATGCAAGAGATCAGCTAATGATTTATTCCAATTCAAGGGAGTTAAGGAAAGCAGATATGGATGAAGTCCAAAGATGGATTTTATCATTACTTAAACCAGAAGAACAACCTACAATTAAGTCCATGAGTGTGGCCTTAGCATTAGTCAAACAAACCACATTACCAAAAAATCATAATGACCACACCAAGTTTGAAGAGCCTTCTTCGGAATGTCATCTTCCTTTACTCTCAATTAGTGATAACCCGTCTGGAGGTCGATATTTGAGAAGTAACTTGCTCCTTGGAGTTGATCAAATAAATAATATATCCTTGAAAGAGGATACTTATTCTTATTGGTGACCTTGTTTAATTGCTTGTAGTCAATGCACATGCGAATTAAACCATCAAAGCGCCCCATGAAGAGATACTCTGTCGAATGAAACCCTTATAAAAAAAATCTTTCAATTGCTCTTTAAATTCCATAAGTTTTGCCAGAGCCATATAGTGAGGAGGAATAAAGATAGGTAGCGTATCTGGAAGAAGGTCAATACCGAAGTCTATTTCCCTTTCAGGAATAACACTAGTTAAATTATCGAGAAACACTTTCGAAAACTCATTTACAATAGGGACCGACTCAAGAGTAGGTGTTTTTGGAATCCGTACTCCTAACCCTAACAAGATGATATATGCAACCCTTAGAAATCATTTTTCTAGCTTTAAGACAAGAAACAAACTGACCCTTAGGCATATAATTTCACTCTTTCCACTCTAGGACGGGCTCATTTGAAAAAATAAACTTGATCACTCATGTTCTAACAAAAGTGGAGTAAATCCATAACAAGAATGACATAGAAATTTATCATATCAATCTATACAAAATTATCATAGGTTAATCTATGGGATATGGAGACGGGATAATTTCTATAGACAATATTAGCAATAATAGATTCACCAATAGGAGTAAAGACTGGAAAAGGGTGTAACAACACATATGGGGAAACATCAAGCCTCATAGCCAAATATGGCATCACAAAAGAAAAGGTACCACTGGAATCAAGAAGAGTGTAAGCATCAAGGTGAAAGACTTTCAACGTATCGATAACAACATCAAGAGAACCCTCTTGATCATGTCGAGTTTGAAGGGCATAGAATCAGTTTTACTTAGCAGCACTTGAACCCCAACCAGTAGGAGGAGCTTGGCTACCATCTTTTCCCTTGTCAAATATATATGGACAATCTCTTAAGTGGTGACCACTCTTGCCACAACCAAAAATATTATCGGTACCCATCAAGAATTTTCCCATATGACTCTTGCCACTCTATTGGCATGCGTGAACCGAAAACCCATTTCCACAACCATTTCCTCCTTAAGGCTTAGGGTTAAACACCCCATCTTTGTTGAACTTAGGAGTTGGAAAATAGGAGAAGCCTTGACAGGAAAACCTTTGTCAGAACCTAGAACAACCATGTCCATAGGGCATTGAATATGAAAAGGCACCATCATTAGACATTTCCCTCTTTGCATCCCTAGACCTGTCCTTCAGCTTCTCCTCTTTGATTTGTTGAGCATGAATCATTAGAGGAGAAATGTACATTTACATAATGAGCATGGAGGTACGATATTCCATAGCCACTATTTCAGACACTCCTGAAACAAACTTGCTCATCTTTTTCCTAGGATCGACAACCATAGTAAGAGCATATCTAGACAATTATGAGAATTTCAAGGCATAACACTTGTATTCCCTTAACGAAGGTTGATAAATTCATGTACCTTTGTCTCCATCATCTCAAGGGGCAAGAACCTATCAAAGAAAGAAACTTTTAACTTTTCCCGATAAAGAGGACCCACATTATCTACCCTCTATTCCTTCCATTTGTTGAACAAAAATTGAGAAACACCCTCAATTTGATAAGTGGTCAATTCCACCTTTTCCACCGGCATGATCATCAAAACCTTATATACCTTATCAATGAACTCTTGGGGATCTTACTCAACCTTATAACCATGAAACTCTAGAGGATTCAATTTAGTGAAATCCCTCACTTAAGTTGTTGTGGCATCCACATTTGGGTTCACGAGGACCACAACCTCCCTATTGTTTTAAGCCATCATGGCTTGGGACAACACTTGACAATCAACTCAAAACTTTGCATTAGTCACTTGTATGGCCAAAGGGTCGGTTGGATCTTGAGGAGCTTCTCTAGGAGCTTCTCATTCCACATTCTCATTGATATGCCTCCTAATATACACTCTTTGAGGGCCGTATCCTGAAAAACATTAGATAATGATTAGGAGAGAGACATATAAAGTTAAAATCTATCGCACGAATTTCGAGTGGTGAAAGAAGTGGAATTTCCCAAATGTATTACAGCTTCCTATTCATAAATGTGGTGTTCTTCACACTCATGAATAAGACTCACTCAATGTGGCTTATGAGAAATCCTAAGACCTTCCAAAACATTGTGCTCTAAATATCAAGTTTTGCATAACCGAAAGTATACCCTAGGTGTAACATGGCAAATAAAACCCCGAAAGACCCAACACAAGCCTCTTAGAATGCATTATACAAGATAAAATAATTAAAATTTTCAAAAGTAACATTTCATGTTTCAAAAGAGTTTGACCAAACCGATGTCTAACATAAGTCTCAATAATTCATGTAAACATAAAAAGAAGTGGTTGGGACATAACCCATACACCACATACATCATCCAAAAACTAGAAATACATAAAGCAAGTAAAAGTGTCTCGGTCCTTGGATCACGAGGAGTCACCAATCACTTGAAATCCAAAAGAATCAACTAGCAACGGGAGTGAGAGGTAGAATAATCAGACCCTAAATTAATTAGAGAATGTAGGAACAAATATGCATTAGTTCATGGAATGTACTAAGTATGGGGTAATATGCCTAAAATAGACATGGTAACATGAATGGCATAAAACATCTAAGGCATGACCAATATAATATTTGAACATTTGAATGCTTAAATAGGTAATTACATGTAGATCATGAAATATGGTCAATACAATTTAAAATAAGAGACATAAGAAAAGCTTTGAAGAAACATAGTTATTTTTGGGATTTTAGCTTTAACCGATTATAAGACAATGAGAGCTATATCATGGATTCTTGTATATCCCTCGTACCGAAAGAAGGGGATTCTATTTGCAAAGGTAAAATCCGTACATATCATCTTTTGCTAAAGTGGATCTACTAGTTAGGTCATTTAAGACAAACCTACTAGGGCACGTAGTTCGCTACTAGAGGTATCTACTTTCGACTACCCTATTTGAGCCTCCACCTCAAAGTGCTTTCGGTGCTAAGTATAAATCCCAATTCAACAGATAAAAATCAAATATCATTATAGCATAGGAAAGGCAATGATCAACACCAATCAACATCATTAAAATCAAAATGTGGGTTTTTGGTGGGTTAGTGGCAAGTTTTTTCAAGAACCCAAGAATTTCGTAAAATGGTGATTTTGAAGTGGTTTTGATCCCTTTTTTAAAATGATTTTCACTAATAATTTAATAAAAAAAATATCTATAATGTTTTCTAACTCCATTGGAATTTGAACCTTTCAAAAGCACTATGTTATTTGATCTTTGGGACAAATGAGAATAGCTTCTTATGTTTTTTTTTAAAAAGAACAACCCAAAGGAAGTACCAACTTTTATTAATGAACACATACATGTATTCAAAAGGAAAACAGTAACTAAAACAAAGTATTTAAAAAACAGAACTCATTAGTGAAAATCATTTCGAAAAAGGGATCAAAACCACTTCAAAATCACCATTTTAATAAATTCCGGGTTTCTTGAAAAAACTTGTCACTAACCCACCAAATACTCACATTTTGATGTGAAAACTATAATTAATCAA
Organism: Solanum commersonii; assembly: GCA_029007595.1. NCBI lineage: Eukaryota > Viridiplantae > Streptophyta > Magnoliopsida > Solanales > Solanaceae > Solanum > Solanum commersonii. The sequence goes on from JAJTWQ010000308.1 coordinate 90,166, forward strand.
TGGAAAATAAAGGTTTAGGATTAAGAAAACTTACCCAACTGACCTAGCATAAAAAATCTTTTCAAAATTTGCCACCAAGGGTCCCCGAAGCAAAAAATTGGAAGAAAATGGCTTAAACCCAGAAATGGCATGCCAAAAACCCTCCCAGATATCGCACAAGTGATCAGAGGTTCGCTTAAATGAACCCTACCTAAACCACAGACATCTCTCAAGCAAAGCCTTCTCACAAAAGCGAAGATCACTTAAGCGGCTGGCCTTCGCAAGAGCGAAGCCTGCAGACACTGACAACTTTAGCCAACTCTCAAAACATCGAAAAGACCCTCGAAATTCATTCAGAACCCGTACACACTAACCATATATGCAAATCAATTATAATCCATGTTCCATATTCAATTGAATTGTTAAAACATGAATGTGAGGTTTCCTTGACCCAACATCAATGAAAACCACAAAAAACTAACTTACGATTAAAAAGGATAAAAAAAGCTTGAGACCACTCAAAAATCAACCAATACCTAGGCCTAAAATGCTCCCCCGAATCCAACAAAACTCTCAGAATTCTAATTTGAGTATCCAAACCCCGAATGTTGGCCAAAGTCAACCTAAATGCTACATTCCCACAATTTCAGAACTTAGGACCTCAAATTCTAAAAAGACTTGAAATATCTAACTGACTACTCGCATAGATAAGAATTCACATTTTGGGACTGATGGAATCGACGAAATCCCATTCCAACCCTCAAAACTCCAAAATACTCCAAAATCCCCTTTCTTAACAACTTTGTCTTTAAAACATAAAAACTCACCAAATTCTCATCTTCTAACTCAATGTTGAAAACCAACATTTTAAACTCAATCATAAAAGACTCGGGCTTGATATCAAGAGGGGCAAATGGTTAATTCACGAAACATTAAAAAAATGATCGACCGGGTCATTACAATATATGTAGAGAGTCCTCCAACTATTTAGGAGTATACACAACAATTAGTTTCCTGATGTTTAGCTAGAAGTTGTTGTTATTTGTTGTATTTCACGCTTGGATGCTAAAGGAATAAAATCGTATTTCGACTATTCTTTATTAGTCCCTCCGTCCCATTTTATGTGGCAATATTTGAACGGTCACGGAGTTTAAGAAATAAATGAAGACTTTGAAATGTTTAACAAATTGCCCTTTAAAAGTAGACTAACTTTTCTCTCTCCTCATAAATGTATTGGAGTATTATTTTAAGATTAAGTAGGACCAACAAGGATAAAAGAGGAATTGTACCTTTAAATACTTACCATATAAGGAAATGTGATATTATTTTTTAAGACTGACCAAAAAGAAAATGGTGCCACGTAAAATAAACGAAGGGAGTAGATTTTATAGAAACAGTGGGTTTCAAAAGAGCATATCTGAAAGTTACACAGTTTATTGGCTAGTTGGTAATATCCAATTCGTTTGGAGCTACAGAGTCAAATATATTATTATATTAAAAGTTATGCATAATGGTGAGTAGGTCTGGTCCATGTCCAACCTATATGATAGATGTTATGACTCTTGGAGACTTGTAGAGCTCTGAACGTATGTTTTCTATCAGTATTCTCGATCAAAGTGAGGCACTAATTTTCATTCATGCCTCTTTTGGTTTGGGGCGTGGCAAACACTATATTAGAGTACGTAGTGTAACTACATTAAACATGATTTTTAACAGCAATTAATTAATGACTATAATTTAATTGTCGATAAAAATATATTTTAGCAGCATTTAGCTCTCTTTGCAAATGTTCCTACAGACTATAGTTACACAAGATCCAATGACAATTAACTAATGCCGGATAAGTCTTTGTCACTTTTTGGTAATGTGCATATTTATTGCCGCTAATAGCTAGTTTTGTTATAATGTGTCCAAGGAAGTCTAATTGTTATTGGTAGTAGACTCTTTCTTATAGGTGTCTAACTTGTGCAGAACACTTATAAACAAGTGGGTAGTTTTACAAAGTTGATTCATGTTTTGTCTATATGTATAACTGTATTTGTTTTTTCCTAATAATTATCAGAGTAGGACCTAAAGAACGTATTAATAATATTGTTATTACGAAAGAATTATCCGTTTTTAAAGATTCATGTTTGCCATGATTACATGTAATTACATAGGAAAAGTCTAAAACCAAATGTTTCAGGTTAATGTTTATGCCATGATTACATGTGATTGATGAGGTGATTGTAGTTGTTGATGTTGTTAGGAAAATGTATTTATCCATATTAACAAAGATACTCGTAGTTTTGGGCCTAAATGCTATATTACACATTATTCTAAGAAGATAAATAGTATATTCATCCGTCTTCATTATACAAAGATTAAATTGAGACCTTTAAGGGGGTCTGAGTTTCGGGGTAAATGTTTTCCATTTATTTATGAGAATATGTATATAGAGATTTATTCTATTACTAGTTTCTCGGCACGTGCATCGCACGTGTATTTCATGTGAATTTTTATGAATTTGTTAGAAAAAAATCTAAGAAAATGTACATGGAATGAGTAATTAAATACCAATTTGAGCCCACATAAAAAAATACAAATTAAAGAGGTTTAATCGGGAGGAAGTGCAAAATACAAATAAAAATAGATACGAAAAATATAATGTACACATTCTTCTTAGGATTGTAATCATAACAATATTGATGAAAAAAAATATAGAATCAGTACAGAATTTTTCAAGTTTTGGTCGACTCCTAAAGCATGAATCAAATACTATACTAATTATTTAAACACTTCCTACTCTAACTATAAAATGAAAATGATGGCGTTGGGTAGGGATCACATGAACCAAAAAAGATGGATTTATATAGATAAAAATGGAGGAATACCAAAAGATATCATAAAACTTTAAATTAAATATTTACAAATTTCATAATACAAAAACTAATATATAACAAATGTACAACACAACACATACATATATTTTTTACAATATATATATAGAAAATGAAAATAACTATTCATATTCCAAAACTGAAGAGAGTCTATGCATCAGTTGTACCATTCAATTAGTTAAATGATTAGAAAACTGAAAATATTTAATTTAATACAGAAAACTAACTAAATGCTTTGAAAGCAGAAAATAATATACGGTCTAGATAAATGAAATTTTATGGTTGTTGGGAAATGGGATTGAGCCATTGAAGAGACATAATTCATAGTAATTGATAAATAAAAAATAAACTTTTGAGTTGGATTAATAATTAATAATTAATTAATATATACAATTTATAATATTTTTATATAGTGTAGGGGTAAAATGGTAATCCAACTTTGCACTTTGGAGCTTTCCACTTTTAGTAATATATGATATATGATGATTGTAATAGGGCTGATGAAATTTATTATGATATCAAAGGTTAAAATTGGAGAATATTGTGGAGTTAGGCTTAAGTTGAGCTCTATGTGAGTTCTTAAAATAGTAAAAGATAAAGTAGAAGGTAGTTATCCTTGGCCAAGTAAGTATCACATTTAAAGTATAGAAGACTGTCATTTGAACAACCTAAACTATATTGCTACATATTTTAAATAGAACTCCTCGTTCGGGTACGACTCTTCGGAGGACTTGAGGAATGATCATGTAAGTTGTAGAGGAACTAGTTAGTCAGATGTTAAAATCAGATCATACATGTATATGTTTTAGTTTGCCTACATATAGGATTTTACATGATTCTTGTGTCATAGTTTACTAGCTTACATGCTAAGTGGCATATAGATCATTTATTCACAGGCTACATGCCTTACATCATAGTTGTTTCTTATCACTAGTTTTCATAGCTAGCCCATCATATGTGAGCCCCCATCCTATGGATTAATTATTGCAATGATAATTATAAAAAAGTGTGCTACCTGAGATCATTTGCATTTTCTGCGTGAATAATTATATGTTAAATATTGATCTACATATTAGATGTGTTCAAAATTATGAATACCGACTAAGATGACCCCACTGAATGTTCTATAGCTTGAGCGGGCCTTTGATAGCTATGAGTAAGGTTTCCTAATTATAATGAGTGTTGTGGTACGTAGGGTTATATGCTCTACACTTTTCATGACGTAAGAATATACATGTTCTTGTTTCCATAGATTCACTAGCTTAACTTCTAAGAGGCTTTAGGGGTAAATGATTTGTGCATTATTTGTACCACAAATACATTGTAGTTTACATATTATGCGAACCATTGATATATGTTGTTTTTTTTTCCTTGGTCGAAATTTTGCTGCATAAATGTTTTTAAGAAAATCTTACAGAATTCTTGGTCATAATTAAAATTTTCTAATTATTGAGAATAGATCTTTGAAGGAAAATATTCTTGAATTTTACTTTAAACTCCATCTCTTTTGTAACACCCCGGATTCGAGAAAGAGCCATTACAGATTTTCAGAACTTGCAGGTGACACCGACAGAGGCCAAACCACGGCCCATGGTTTCAGCCATGGACCATAGGTATGGTCTGTGGTTGGCCACCCAGAACCCTAGAAAAAATCATGACCCACGGCCGAACCATAGGTGGGACCACGGTCCGTGATCATGACCACCTAACCTAGCCTCAGAAGCCAAATGATGCACTGCTAGGACGGACCGTCGGTTAGTCCACGGTCCATCGTCAGGGGCTGTCGATGGCCTCGTCGGCTGCTAAGTCAGGGTGGGTTTTTATCTTTCCCCTATGCTTTTGAAATTTAAACTACGTCGATTAATACCTAAACTATGCCGTTTTACTCGGTGTAAGCCTAGGAATTTAGTCAGAACCTACCTAAAACGTTTATTCACAAAAAAAATCATCGAAATTAGAGTAAAAAAGAAGAGGAAAGTCGACCAGTCTCTCAAGAACAAGCAGAAGGTTTTCTTCAAGTTCCAACCCCGAAATCGAAGGATTTCTCCGTAGACTTCGTCACCGAGTATGTGGGATTTCACTAGTGGATTCGTTTCATTCACTAGGTCCTTAGTTTTCAGTTAGTTCTTCAGATTATCATAAACTGTTCACACCTAGGGTTTCTAGATTTTCAACATTTATTGTGATTATGGTTTCCTTGATCTAAATAACTTGTCTTGATAATTTTAGTATAATTGCCTGTATAGTAATCAAAACCATAGTTTTTGTAGATTCTCTTAGTTCATGAATTGCACTTGCTATGTCAGTTAAACCGATAATCATGTTTCAGATTTTGAATGTCACATTACCAATATATAAATGTTGCATTCTCAGTTAGCATGTCAGTATTTTGAGCTATTTAGTAATTAAGTTACATTACAGTCATATAAATATTCAGTTGGGAGTAGACTTAGCACCGAGTTGGACTAGGGTTTAATGTACCTTCACAGTTCCAGAACTACGTTTCCCCGTAAGAGTATAAGTCCCCTTTGTGGGCATCATATTTAGTGATCATGCCAGTCATGCCTTTATACCCCTATCAAGGTATATTGGGTCCTCTCAATGGGGCGTATACATCTGAATCCACGTTTAGCTCACATAGTTTTATTTTGGTTTATAGTAGCTCCCACATTCACACTCTATGCGTTTGACCAGGATTTTAGTATATACTTCAGTATTTAGATTAGCATGTCATTTTCATGATTTAGTACTTGGTCATTGCATTCAGTTTAACTTTTCAGTTATCTTTTCAATATTTACTTTCTTGCTCAGTTTACAGTATTGCTCAGTTATGCTTTGTTCAGCGTGTGTGTGTATATATATATATAAATATATATTTGTTCAACTTAGTATCTATATCCTGCATGCTCAATACATTCCAAGTACTGACGCATATTCTGTGCTACATCCTTTCATGATGTAGGTTCAGGTACTCAGCATTAAGATCACGCTTAGATCGATTCTCGATCCGTATTTCAGCAGCTTCAGTGGTAAGTCCTCATACTTGGAGGACAATAGACATGCTTTCATTTCAATCTTTACATTTTAGTTTCAATTTTTGTTAGAGTAATCGGAGGGCATGTCTCAGCAACTCAACTCAGTTAGAGGTTTTTTAGACATACTATAGAATCGGCTTGGATTGTTGAGTTTATCTTTCAGTTGTTATTAAACTCTTAGTGTAGTTTATACATTCAGACTAGTTGGGTTTCCCACATTTTCTAGTTATCTAGCATTTTAGCTTCTGAACATATTTATATAGTTACATTTTAAGTATGATTATGATATGCCAGATTCAGGTTTAACATGGGGTCACTCGTGATCCTAGGTCCCATGTTATGTCAAGGGGGTAGCCTCTGGTCTCGATAAACTTGGAATTACAGCATTAGGTTAAAGAGTCCTAGGATGTCTGAAAGCCGCACTAAGTAGAGTCTCTTTCATGGGTGTAAAGTGCACCACATCTATGAGAGAGAGGCTATGAAGTGTCTTAAGGAAAAACTTCACCTTTTTGCTATTCTTATAGTGTGTGGGTATGATCTCATTTCTAATCCATTGTTATACATTTCAAATCATGCCTCCTCGTAAAGCTAATGCACGGAATGCTAATGCATGCAATGCTAACATATTTCCTCCTGTTTTGAACCATTAGGTTACAAATGCAGAATTTTTGAATGCGATCCAGCTCTTGGCTCAGAGTTTGGCCAATCAGAATAATCAGCAAGTCCTAGTTCCTACTAACACAAGTGGTGGATCTACTGCAACTAGGGTCCGAGACTTTGTTTGGATGAAACAACTTGAATTTCTAGGGTCGAAGGTTTGTGAGGATCCCATAGAACTTCATTGATGAGGTTAAGAAAATCCTTGGGGTAATGCAAGTGACTTGAATGGAGAGTGTTGAGTTTGCATCCTACCAACTTAAGGATGTGGCTCATATCTGGTTCACTCCGTGGAAAGAAAAAAGGGGTACCGATGCAACTCCTATGAATTGGGATTGTTTTATTGGAGCTTTTCCGGATAGGTTCTTCCCAAGAGAGTTGAGAAAAGCTAAGGCACAAGATTTATGAACTTGAAGCAAGGTTTTATGCCGGTCCAAGAGTACAAACTAAAGTTCACCAAGCTCTCCAGGTATACTCCACACATGGTTGTGGATCCAATGGCACATATGAGTAAGTTTTTTTTGGGGTATCCGATCTAGTGAAGACTGAGTGTAGGAATGTTATGCTTATAGGGGATATGGATATCTCTAGACTAATGACTCATTCTTAGAAGGTTGAGGGAGATAATCTTAGGGAATTCTCTAAGGATAATTTAAAGGCAAGAATAGGTAACTATGAATTTTCACAACAGAAGTCAAACGGTGGGAACCGCTCACAGTTTCAGCAAAGGTCTACAATCCCGACACCTTCATAAGCTAGTGTTCCATCCCCCAAGTTTTGATAGAATCAGAAAGGTAAGGTATCAGGCTCTAAGTCTTAAGGGAGTGCTACAAGTAACATTACTTATGCAACTTGTCCAAAGTGTGGTAAGAACCATCCGAGCGAGCGTCTTGCAGGAAAGGAAGGGTGCTTTGGATATGGTCAGTCTGGCCATAAGTTGAAGCACTGCCCTTCTGCCAGGCAGGGCCAAGGGGGTAACAACAATAGGTCTCAGTCTAGATCCAACAAGACCAACAGGTCGCCCAACTCAGCTAGGTGCTCCATCTGGTACAAGTGGGGTTCAACGCCAGAACAGGTTGTATGCTCTCTAGGCTTGCCAGGACCTGTAGGAAGATTCTCTTGATTTGGTCACTGGTACATTACGAGTTTTTCATTTAGATGTTTATGCATTGTTAGATCCAGGGGCTATATTGTCTTTTGTGACTCCTTATATAGTAGTAAACTTCGGCGTCAATCCATAAACTCTCTCAGAACCCTTCTCAGTCTCTACTCCAGTTGGTGACCTAGTTATAGCTAGACGGATATATAGAAATTGCCCTGTCAAAGTCTCTCAGAAAGCCATCTCAATAGATCATGTAAAGTTAGAAATGATAGATTTTAATATCATTCTTGGCATGGATTGGTTACATTCCTGTTATGCCTTAGTCGATTATAGAACTAGAATCGTTCAGTTTCAGTTTCCAAGGAGCCAGCCGTAGAATGGAAGGGTAGTAACTTAGTGCTTATAGGTCGATTCATCTTTTACCTTAAGGCCAGAAAAATGATTTCCAAAGGGTATATTTGTCATCTTTTTCGGGTTAAGGATTCAAAGTCCGAAGCCCCAACTCTTTAGTTAGTCCCAGTAGTAAATGAGTTTCCAGAAGTGTTTCCAAAAGATCTTCCTGAAGTGCCTCCAGAAAGAGAAATTGACTTTAGAATAGATCTCCTCCTCCATACCCAGTTTATTTCAATTCCTCCTTACAGAATGGCCTTAGCCGAGCAAAAGGAATTGAAAGATCAGTTGATAGACCTTCTAGAAAAGGGCTTTATCAACCCAATATCTCTCCATGGGGTGATCCAGTGTTATTTGTGAAAAAGAAAGATGGGAAATGATGGACAAAGGCACTTCGTGCAACTTTACCATCTCTCTCAAGTACATCTTGGCATATTCCTCCCCCGAATAGGAAACATTGACGGGAAGGAAATGAGTTGATTTTGTCATCCGATCTACTATTACCCAAATCGAATCATGTTATCGTTGTGTGCGAGGCAAACCAACAATAAAGTCCATATTCAAATCTTCCCACTTCCAACTAGGAATGCTAATATCTTGGGAAAAAACTCCCGACTTCTGATGTTCAGCTTTTACTTGTTGACAATTCGGACACTTAGCCATAAAACCTGCAATATCCTTCTTCATCCCATTCCACCAATAGACCTCCCATAAATTATGGTACATCTTGGTGGCTCCCGGGTAAATGGAATACCGTGATCTTCGAACTTCTGTCAAGATCTGTTCCCTCAAGTCATCAACATTCGGAGCATATAAACGACCTTGATATATAAGTACACCATCTCCCCCTTGGGAGAAAGCCTCAACGCATTTCTTAAGAACCGCTTCTTTCAATTCTACAAAAATTGGATCAAGACCTTGCTTGGCTATCACACCCACCACAAAAGACGATTTAGAACCATTGTGAACCATAATACCATCCTTGGTGGAGTCCACTAACTGAACACCTAATTGAGCCAATCTATGAACATCTCGAACCAAATGTTTGTTTTCTTCTTCAATATGAGCAACATACCTATAGATAACCGACTAAGAGCATCCGCCTTAACATTTGCTTTACCAGGGTGATAAAGAACACTCATGTCATAATCTTTCAATAACTTGCCACCTTCTTTGGCGAAGATTTAGATCTTTCTGATTAAACACATATTGCAAACTCTTGTGGTCGGAAACATATCTACATAAACTCCATACCAATAGTGTCTCCAAATCTTTAAGGAAAAAACGACCGCCGCTAATTCAAGGTCGTGAGTAGGATAATTCTTCTCATGAATTTTAAGATGCCTTGAGGCATAGGCAATAAATTTCCCATTTTGCATAAGCACACACCCTAGACCAATTCTCTAGGCATCACAATAGACCGTAAAACCATATGTCCCTTTCGATAAAGTCAACACCGGAGCGGAAGTAAGTCTATCCTTCAATTCATGAAAACTATTTTCAAATAATTTGGACCTTATGAACTTGGATTTCTTTTGACTGAAAGCCGTCAAAGGAAAGGCAATCGAAGAGAATCCCTCAACAAACCTTCTATAGTAACCGGCCAAACCCTAGAAACTTCTAATGTCTGAAGGAGTTAGAGGTCTAGGCCAACTCTTAACCGCATCCGCCTTCTTAGGATCTACCTCAATACCCTTACTTGAAACAATATGGCCAAGAAATGCTACGAACCATAGCCAAAACTCACACTTGCTGAACTTTGTAAAAAGTTGTTGGTCCTTAAGAATTTGCAACATGATCCTTAAATGATCAACATGCTCATTCTCACTTTTCGAATAGATCAGAATATTATCAATGAACACAATCACAAACATGTCAAGGTATTGACTAAACACCCTATTCATCAAATCCATAAACGCTACCGGGACATTAGTCAACCCAAACAACATTACCAAAAACACGTAATGACCATACCGAGTTTGAAAAGCTATGTTTAGAATTTCATCTTCTTTCACCCTCAATGTGTGATAACCCGATCGAAGATCAATCTTAGAGAAATAACTTGCTCCTTGAAGTTGGTCAAATAAATCATCTATCCTTGGGAGAGGATACTTATTCTTCATGGTCACCTTATTCAACTGAAGATAGTTAATAAACATATGAAAAGAACCGTCTTTCTTTTTAACAAACAAAACTGGAGCACCCTATGGAGAGATACTCGGTCGGATGAAACCCTTATCCAACATATATTTCAATTTTTCTTTCAACTCATTAAGTTCTGCCAGATCCATACGGTAAGATGGAATAAAAATATGTTGCGTATCTGGGAGATGGTTAATAAGAAAGTCTATTTCCCTTTTGGAAGGAAAACCGGGTAAATCATCTCGAAACACTTATGAAAACTCATTAACAAAGGGGACCAACTCTAGAGTAGGGGTTTCAGAATCTACATCCATCACCCTAACTAGATGGTAAATGCAACCCTTAGATATCATCTTTCTAGCTTTGAGACAAGAGACAAACTGACCCTTCGACATATAATTTCCCTATTTCCACTCTTGGACAGGCTCATTCAGAAACTGAAACTTGACTACACGAGCTCTAGAATCAATAGAAGCATAACATGAGTGCAACCAATCCATACCCAAGATAACATCAAAATCTACCATATCAAGCTCTACCAAGTCAACAAAAGTAACTTTATGGGACAAGGAAAGGGGACACTTTCTATAGACCCTCTTAGCCACAATAGAAGCACCAATAGGAGTAGAGACCGAAAAGGGTTCTAACAGCACATCCGAAAGAACATCAAACCTCATAGCCACATATGGCGCCACAAAAGACAAGGTAGCATTGGGATCAAGTAAAGCATAAACATCGAGTTGGAAAACTTATAACATGCCAGTAACCACATCGGGAGAACCCTCTTCACCACGAGTTTGAAGTGCATAGAAGTGGTTTTTCTTAGGAGCATTGGACCCAAACCACTAGGAGTAGCTTGCTTGCCCTCTTTTCCTTTAGCCATAAGCATTGGGCAATCCCTCATTTTGTGACCACTCTTACCACAACTAAAGTAACCATATGTGTTGGCTAAGCACTTACACTCGTGCTTCCTTCCACACTTAGTACAAGTAGACATGGGCAATGAAGATCCACTACCATTACCTCTTTGAGGCTTAGGGTTAGACACCATATCATTGTTGAACTTAGGAGGAGCATTGGAGGAACCTTGATGGGAAAACCTTTATCAAAATCTAGGACGAGCATGTCCATCGGACCTTACATGAGAGAAATTACCATCATTGGTCTTAGCCCTTTTTACCTCTCTAGACTTTTCCTTAAGTTTCTCCTCCTTGATTTCTTGTGCATGAACCATGAGATGAGAGATGTCCATGTCAATTATGAGCATGGAAGTTCGGCACTCTTTAACCACCGGACATACCCGAAATGAACTTACTCATCCTTGCCCTTGAATCCACAACCATTGTTGGAGCATACTTACACAATTGTGTGAGCTTTAGAGCATACTCTGTCACACTCATACTCTCTTGTCGAAGGTTAATGAACTCAAGCACCTTGGCTTCCCTCATCTCAAGGGGAAAGAACCTATCAAGAAAAGTGGCCTGAAACTTCTCCCAATCAAGAGGACCCATATTTTGGTCTCTTTTCTTTCCATTGGTTGATACCAAGTTTGTCACGACCCAAGGGTACACCCTAGAAGTAACATGTCGTATAGAACCCTGAAGGACCCCATACAAGTCACTTAGCTTTAATAACATAAGAAATAGAACAATAAGAGTAAAACAATAGTCCAAGTTCAATAGTTTTTATAAAAGAAAAGAAGAAGTCGAAAGCACTAGTCTCATCATAGCCGTCTAATACAATAAAATCAAATTAGGCCTAGCCCATACATCATGTCCAGAAGAGAAATACATGAAAGAAAGTGAAACAATAAAACTCCATCATTGAAGCGTGAGGACTCACCAAAGCTCAGAAATCTTAGATCAACCTCTAGCCACGAAATTGAGAAACCTGACTGTCGGCCCCTATATTTGGGGAAATATAGGCAAGAGTATGCGTTAGTACAAAAAAATGTACCAAGTATGATAGTTAAGCATAAAACATTTAAATCATTCTCAAAAGGACATTTTATTTCATGACATGCAATTGACCAAGTTAAAACATGATATAAGAGAGTTAGAAAACATAAGTCATAAAACCATGGTCAATGCAAGCTAACATCATCTTTAAAACCTTTGAACTCATATGTGATACTTCTTGAAGTAAGCTTAGTTAGTTATTAATGTGGGGATAAGCTTTAACCGACATAGAGACTAGGTGAGTTTTAACATGATCCCCCGTGTCTCCCACACCCAAAAGGGTTATCCTACTTGCTAATGTCTATCTAGACAATCATCCTATGGCGGCACATAGGTAAGGGATAAGGAGATTGGCTCTAGAAACCCTACCTCAACTAACGGGAGACCTTCCATCTCAATATCCTCTCGGTGCGAAGCATAAATCCCACGAAATAGTTATTTCTTCTCATTATTTATATCAATGGAAAGGTATACTTGGATAACCAATCCAAGGTAAGTTCATTAGGATAGCTCTTAAGCTTTGATTCAATTAGGTGAGAAAACCTTTCAACCTAAGAATCCTTTCTATGTGAGAAAACCTTTCACATCTTACTCTTATGTGTACATGAGAAAATACTTTCAATAACACATCATGATAATCATTATTGATACTTTACTCTCAAAGAATCCTTAAAACATTTGCATAGATTTCATAACAAAATGCACATGTCCATAATTTACCTCTTGAGGTTCAAAAGTCACTTTCAATCATCAATTCTTAGAAAACATGGGCTATATATGGATTTTATCATAATTGTATGTAAAGCTGGCAAGACATGCTTAATTTCATAAATATCTTGCTTTATACTCAAAATCCCACATCATATGATTCATAACTTGAAAACATGGGGATTACATGGGTTCATGGGGAAATCCTCATAAAATCATAGTATTTCATCAATTCATGTATAAGAGATCATAATTCAATCATTTAAGTCAATAATGAAAAGAACCCATGACAATTGAAGAAAACCCTAACTCAATTGGGGAATTCTAACTTTAGAAATAGAGGATTTTGGGACCTCCATGAATGAAAGGAATTCATGGATTAAAACTATAATACCTTGAAGACAAATGTTAATCTTCAATGGAGGAATTGAGAGTTGAGTTGAAACCCTAGGTTGAATCCTTTTTCTTTTTCAATTTTCTAGAAGGAGAATTATTTTGGAGAGGAGAATTGATTTTGGTTGTGATTTTGGAAAAATGAAGTTAACGAGTTGAATTTAGGGGTTAAAATGCTTATATAGGGGTCTTAGTGAATGGTAAAAAGACATATTATAGGAACTAATTAATTAGGAAAATACCCAATTGCCCTTGAACTTAACTGTCGACCTACCAACTACAGACCCTAGTCAACGAACCGTGGACTGACCTACGGCCTATCACTGTGGACCATCGATGGTGGTCAAAAAAATGAATCTTAGTATAGTGAACCATAGACCCCGACCACAGACTATATTTTAGCCTACGGTCCGTAAGTCAGGCCATGGTCCTGAGCCTCTACAACCTTTAATGGGTGGCCAGTCCACGGACCACACTACGATCTGTGGTCATACCCAAGGGTCGTGGTTGGCCTCTGTGGCTTGCACCTGCAACTTCCCAAAATTTGATTCATTTCCCTTTTTTTGAATATGGGGTGTTACACTTTTTATATTATGTTTTAGCTTGGTCATTGTCTACCATGAAAGATATCCCTTTTTAAGAATGTTTTTTAAAAAAAATTATGCATGACTATCATACTTGGTACATATTTGTACTAACACATACTCTTGCCTACATTTCCCAAAATGTAGGGTCGAGCTTTATAGAATCATACTTTCGTGGTTAGGGATCTCATATAGAAGATTGAAGATTGGTGACTCCTTAGTACCCAAGGATTGAGCTTGATTTCCCTTTTGTCATTACTTTTAGTTTTCAAACTTGATGTATCCACTACGTCTTGATCAATCTTATGCACTTGATGGCTTTTAGATGATATTTAGACTTTCACTTTTCACTATAAAACTTTGTTATGATTGAAACTGTCGTTTAAATCTCTTATATTCTATTATCTTGTATTATGAATGATAGTTGTCTTGTATGGGGCCTTTGGGGATTTTATACGATATGTTACACCTAGGGGCCACCTTGGGTAATGACAGACTTGGTATCAAAGAACAAGGATTAGAAAGATCATACGAAGTCTCATCAGCCACGCCAAGTAGAGTCTTATTCATGAGTGTGAAATTTTCCACATTTATGAATGAGAGGTTATAAGATGTTTAGGAAACTCTACTTCTTTCATTACTCTAAAGACGTGCGATAAAGTTTGACTCTATAATGTCTCTCTCCTAATAATTATCCAATACTCTATAAGATATGGCCACTTAAATGGCATGTTATAGTAGGAATGTGGGAGAGAATGCAAATCAAGAGGCTCCTCTTCAAGCTCCTCAAAATCTGATTGATCCTTTGGCCGAGCAAGTAACTAATGCGGAGTATAGGGCTATTGTTCAAGTGTTGGCTTAAGCCTTGATGGCCCAAGCATATATGGAGGTAGTGGCTCCCGTGAACCCAAATGTGGGTACTACAACAACTAGAGTGACAGACTTCACTATAATGAATCCTTTGGAGTTTCATGGTTCTAAGGTTTAGGAAGACCCTCAAGAATTCATTGATGAGGTTTACAAGGTGTTGATGATCATAGGAGTGACGCCGGTGGAAAAGGTGAAATTGGCCGCTTACCAACTTAAGAGTGTTTCTCAAATATTGTTCAACCAATGGAAGAAAGAAAAACCATTGATGTGGGTCCTCTTGATTGGGAAAAGTTTGAAGTTTCTTTCCTTGATAGGCTCTTTTCCCTTGAGATGATGGAGGCAAAGATTCTTGAATTCATCAACCTTTATCAAGGAAATATGAGTGTGAAGGAATATGATTTGAAGTGATGATAACTTCTCACATTCAAGGTCCAATGGACTTGGTTGTTCTATGTTCCGACAAAGGTTTTCCGGCCAATGTTCATCCAATGCTCCTCCCATGTTCAACAAAGATATGGTGTCTAACCCTAATCCTCAAGAAGGAAATGGTAGTGGATCTTTATTGCCTTCTTGTGCTAACTGTGGAAAGAAGCACGAGGGTAGATATCTCATAGGTTCCAATTCTTGCTTTCGTTGTGGTAAGATTGACCACAAGATAAGGTATTTCCCCTCAATTGCTAAGAATGAGGGAGATAATCGTCGATGGCCTCAACCTAATCCTTCATCCGGTCCTAGTGGAAGTCAGAAGAAAAATATATTTTATGCACATTAGACTCGTGGAGGACAAGAGGGTTCTCCTTATGTGGTTACTGGTGTATTGAAAGTCTTCCAACTTGATGTTCATGTCTTACTTAACCCTGGTGCTACCTTGTATTTTGTGACGCCATATGTGTCTATGAGGTTTGATATTATTCCAGATGTGTTGTTGAATCCTCTTTTTGTATCTACTCCGATTGGTGATTCTGTTGTGGTTAAGAGGGTCTATAGAAATTGTCCCATCTCCTTATCCCATAGAATCACTCATGTTGACCTTATAGAGCTTGATATGCTAGATTTTGATGTTATCCTTGGTATGGATTGGTTGCACTCATGTGATGCTTCTATTGTTGTAGAACCCGTGTAGTCACGTTTCAGTTTCCAAATCTTAGAGTGGAAAGGGAGAAATTTTATGCCTAAGGGTCATTTTGTCTCTTGTCTTAAAACTAGAAAGTTGATTTCGAAAGATTGCATTTACCATCTAGTTAGGGTGAGGGATATAAATTTTGAGACCCTAACTCTTGAGTCGATCCCCGATGCAAATGGGTTTCTGGAAGTGTTTCCTGATGATTTACCCAGTATTACTCTCGAAAGGGAAATAGACTTTGATATTGACCTTTTCCCAGATACGCAACCTATCTCTATTCCACCTTATCGTATGGCTCCAACAGAACTAAAAGAATTAAAGGAGCAATTGAAAGACTTGTCTAATAAGGGCTTCATTCGACCAAGTATCTCTCCATGGGGTCCTCCAGTTTTTCTTGTTCGAAAGCAAGATGGTTCGCTTCGTGTGTGTACTGACTACCGACAATTGAAAAAGGTTACCATTAAGAATAAGTATCCTCTCCTAAGTATTAGATGATTTGTTTGACCAACTTAAATGAGCAAGCTACTTCTCTAAGATCGACATGTGGTCAGGTTATCATCAATTGAGGGTGAAGGAAGATGACATTATGAATATAAATTTTCCAACTCGGTATGGTCATTGTGAGTTTTTAGTGATGTCATATGGTTTGACTAATGCTCCAGTGACATTTATGGATTTGATGAATAGGGTGTTTAGACAATACCATGACATCTTTGTGATTGTATTCATTGATAATATATTAGTCTATTCGAAGAGTAAAGACAAGCATACTAATCAGTTGAGGATTGTGTTGCAAGTCCTCAAGGACAAACAACTCTTTGCAAAGTTTAGCAAACGTGAGTCTTGGTTAAGGTTAGTTGCTTTTCTTGGGATATTATTTTCGGTAAGGGTATTGGGGTAGATCCTAAGAATATGGATGTGGTTAAGAGTTTTCCTAGACCTCTATTCCCTTCAGATGTTAGAAGTTTCTTGGGTTTAGTCTGTTACTATTGAAGGTTTGTTGAAGGGTTTTATTCGATTGCTTCTCCATTGACAACATTGACTCAAAAGAAGGTTAAGTTCATATGGTCTGAAGTGTTTGAGAAGAGTTTTCAGGAATTGAAAGATAGACTTACTTCTGCTCCGGTGTTGACATTATCGGAAGGGACTGAAGGTTTTGTTGTTTATTGTGATGCCTCAAAAACTGGGTTAGGGAGTGTCCTTATGCAAAATGGGAATTCTATTGCCTATCCTTCAAGGAAACTTAAGATTCATGAGAAGACTTATCCTACCCATGACCTTGAACTAGCGACGGTTGTTTTTGCCTTAAAGATTTGGAGGCATTATTTGTATGGTATTCATGTAGATGTCTTTACCAACCACAAGAGTTTGCAATATGTAGTTAACCAGAAAGATCTAAATCTTCGCCAAAGGAGATGGCTTGAATTGTTGAAAGATTACAACATGAGTATTCTCTATCACCCCGATAAAGTAAATGTGGTGGTGGATGCTCTTAGTTGATTATCGATAGGCAGTGTTTCTCATATTGAGGATAATAAGAAAAAATTAAGTTTGAGATGTTCATAGATTGGCCCGATTGGGTGTTCAGTTAGTTGACTCTACCAAAGGTGTTGTTATGGTTCAAAATGGTTCAGAATCATCTTTTGTGACTAATGTAAAGGCCAATAAAGGTCTTGATACAACTTTGGTTGAATTGAAAGAAGCTGTGCTTAAAAATTCTGTTATTCAATTGAATTTCAAAGAAAAAATCTTATAAAACGAAATCCAGAAAGTTAATTGCTAAGAGTTTGCAAATTAATTCTCAAAGAACAAAACTAAAAACTTAAGATAATGTCTAACCCCAAAAATGAGGATTACAACTCCTATTTATAGAAAACAAATCCTAAATAAAACAGGAAGCAAACTAAGAAAATAAACTACTGGAACAAGGCTTCTGTCGACGGCATGACGTACGGATCGTGGGTCGACCTACTGTCTGTAGGTCACCCTCTGTGATTCGACACTTAGAAACTTTCATCAGGTACTAGAACATTCAACTCCCTGATCCTCAATGACAGATGTGCAGGACGAACCGTGGGTCGACCTATGTTCCGTCGTGTGCTCCGTGGTTCAACATTTGGACAGACTTCCCTGATGTTCCACCTACAATGCATCACTTATGGTCCGTCCTGGCACTTCGTGGACTGAGTACTAGAACTTCAACTCTAAGACCAAGACCTATGACTGCCCATCCACGGCTCGTTGTTGGACCTATGGTCTGTTGGTGGCTACTTCTGCACTTTTTCAGCTCTCATCTCCATCAACCGCATCCAAATCTATTTCCTGCAAACATTATACACAAAACATTATTTCCAATACCAAATAGCCCTAGACAGACACAAACTCTAAGTAAAACGCATCAAAAATACCGTAAACTCACGGTATATCAACACCCTCAACATAAAGTTGTTGTTTGTCCTCAAGCGACACACTAAACTCTACATGACACTTATGTAGAAGTAGACATACAAAATCAAGCAATCACATGGCTTTCTCAATCAATTCCATCACATCAGTGCAAATCTTTTCATCTAGACTCAACAAGCTAACTCATGCGAATCAAAACATCACATAGATTGGCCAATAAACACCATAACATACACTTTACACAATCACCAAGGTACCAATTTTCCAACAATGTAACTAGTGCCCAAACTTCAAAAGAAATCCTTTTTTTCACACAAATAGATATATAGTTCATATTTAAGGATTCATTCAACACTCACACTCAGAAGTGACTACAAGTATAGTTAGTGCTCCATACCATAGGTTTTCCCTTATTTTCACTGCATAGACTCTCCAAACTGGTCACTAGGATCACTATAGGACTTTCTTAGCTTGTAACGTAGGCTCAGGGTCAGGAATGGTACATTTGGGTACTTTTTAGTGACTGTTCTTCCCTCCTAGACATTACATTGGCTTTTTACCTCTTTGCTCAACCAATTCTAGACATCTTTTCATTATCTTTTCTTTCCATTAACTCTCTTCAACACAGATGTCACTTTTTACTTTATAGCTCATATTTTTCACTTTTCATCTTTTTCTTTAACTTCATTTTTCTTTGTTTCTTTCAGCACTTTTGTCATTCATCTTTTTTCTTCTTTTGGATAAAGTCACATCATTTTCTATATTTTCTTTTCTTTTTTTTTCTTAAACACAAAACTCTTTTCATACCCTTTTTCTTTCAGTTTCCTTTTTTATAGCCACCCTCAACTTATGTATTTTGCATGAGTTGAGGTGCACAATATCCAATGTCAGATCGGGGCCAAGATCAAGGTAACTTTTTGAATTAGGCACCCTCAACTCAGGCTTTTGGCCTAAGTCAAGGTGCACATGTCCAAGGAGGGACAATGGCTAAAACAATTATGTTAAGGAAGGTGAGTTAGGTGTATTGAAAGAAGTGGTCTACATTAGGCTCAAACAATTGGATCAAAGGAAACATTTATTTCATTTGGTTGGATCATTTTAGGCTTGAGTAGACTTATTCGAACAAGGGCTTATGATTATTTCCCAGCTTTTAGACAAGACTATCATAGCAGGACCAACAGGGCAAGTTCTAGATTGGCACATACTGTATGAACATTCAAACTTTTCTCACAAAC
Source organism: Solanum commersonii (assembly GCA_029007595.1). NCBI lineage: Eukaryota > Viridiplantae > Streptophyta > Magnoliopsida > Solanales > Solanaceae > Solanum > Solanum commersonii. The sequence continues at coordinate 109,627 of JAJTWQ010000308.1, forward strand.
TTGGCACATTGTTTCATTATCAGATTATTAGATTACCCAGTTCAAGTTTTACGTTAAGTTATGAGGTCAAACCGGTTCCTTATCATTTCATATTGAGATCCAACTTAACGACCTGTACGAAACTAATAAGACCTAGCTAAGGCTTGACTGAATCTAGTAGGTTGACCTAGAGCCTCACATGTTAGTTTATAGTTGAAAACTTGTTTAAATGATGAAAAATGGCTATTGAAGCTAGTTTGGTGATTTTAGAGATCAAACGTCAAGAAACGACCATGACGTCCAGAAACTAGTAGACTAAGCGAGGGCCAAGTTTGAGGGTTAGAGCCAAGGAAGAGGACTAGGGTAGTCCACTCTTTCATGGACACTGCCTCACTTTCCACGACCACCACCACGGCTCATGGTGTGGCTCGTGGTAGGCTAGGCAGTAGCTAAACAAAGGCTGCCCAAAAATAGCCCCTCCACACGAGACACTTCACAGCTCATGGGAAGGCTCGTGGTGGTGCCTTATATTTTTACGGCTTAAGGGGAAGTTTTCCTAGATACTGTATCATGACCACGAGAGGCACCACGGCTCGTGGAGCCTCACGTGAAGGAATCTCCATTAGACTTAGAGTATAGAGTCAACTTGAAATGGTCATATATCTTAGATCAAAATGAATTAGGTGGTCCATTAACTATCCAATGCAAGGTCTCTAAGTCCTCTTATCAACGCCATCGAGTTTGCCCAATTCTGATCTCGGAGTAAAAAGTTATACCCAAAATAGTGAAGCATTGTCAGGCTAAAAATCTTAGGCAAGTGTTAACCCTCTCTTTTCGGTGTGGGAGTAGAACAGCTAATTCCATGTAGCTCTCATGGTCTATGTCGGTTATTACAATATTTCCCTAATGTAAAAGTAAATGAAGGTATGAAAGGTGTGAACTCTTACTAGGGCTTTCTTAAGGGTTTCTACATAGTGTAAGGGAGGGTATGCGACTTCTCTTGCACATTGCACTTGTGGGATTCTAAGGGATGGTTGTAGTAGTGTTTCTCTTATGATTATGATGATTATGACTTATGTATGTTGAAGCTATGTTGTGTATGATCATTATGAAGATGGTTTACCTATGATATGGACTATTTGAATTATTACTAAGATGTATGATATGAACATGTTGTATGAACTATGCCTTAATGGTGTTGTTCTATCTTATTATGATTATTATGAATAATGCATGCTTTAATTGTATTATGTTAATGATTGACTTTTCTTGATATGAACTAATGTTTGTGAATGTCACCTTACTATGTATATGATCAATGGATAAGACTAATGTATGATAAGTATGAGTATGTTGATCCAAAGGTAATACTTAGTGTGGGTAGGACTATGGACCCTACCTATGCATTGCACAAGTAGAACCTAGGGTTACTTATGTTGTTATTATATTATGAAGTAATGGTCTTCATGATTGAATATGCATGAGTAGTATGTCTTGCAATGAGTAATATTGTATTATGATTATGTTTAGAGACTATGCTTATGGTGATGTTATTATCCTTTGTGCTTTGATGAACTATATGTGAATTGCTGGTGACTTATGATTCTCCAACTCTTTCAAGATGATGTTCCAAATGTGCATAAAGCATGGTTTCAACTAAATGTCCCCTTTTAAGCATGTTTTAATGGTTTTTATGCATAGCTTCCATACTTAGTACGTGTGTTGTACTAACCCATATTTCTTCTACATTTTTACAAAGTGTAGGGTTTGGTGATGTGATGTGATGTCTTATGCATGGAAGTTAGGTTTCTAAGGAGCTTGGGAATGAAGACTTGGGGAGTCCTCATAATTTCGAGGATGAACCTACCTTGTACACTTATGCCATTATGTCTTTATGTTTTATGTCTTTAGACTTATGTAAGGGTTGTGTCCCTAGTAATTATTATGTAAGGGACGTGTATCTAAGTTGTTATGAAAGAGTTGTTATTCTAAATATTATAGATGGTTTGAGAGATAGTGTCATAGACTCTCTCTTCTTTTATGAAGACTTTGATTGTAAAGAAAAATTTTAAATTTTCCGCTATTTTCATATGCTTTAATATTCATGATATGCTAAGGGCTTGTATAAGACCTCCGAGAGGTCGAGTACGCCGTGTTACGACTAGGGGGTGCTCTCGTGTCGTTACACCAGCACATTCAACTCATCAAGCCTATAGATCTAGCACATTTCAAAACTTTTGGACGGGTATCAACTTTATGCTCTTTATGCCATCATGCTTTCATTCTTCTAATTACTCCTACACATACATTTACAAACATGTCGGTTCAACATAAAAGTAAATAGTTCTTTCGGAGAAAAGAACACAGGTAAGAAAACCCTAAGGAGGATTATGAGTTGGGTTACTCAGACTTCACCCTATCACTCACAATCCATTTACTCCACCCCCAACAAAATAAGGTGCAATTGCCCTCAATGCACAAAACTCAAAAGTAAAGCATAGGGTGAAGCAAACCTGTGGCACAAATGCACCAAAGACCTCTCAAGAAGCAAGTGGGTCCGATTTCTCAGAGCACATTCAGTATTGCTCAAACTGCCAGATGGGTTAATATCAACCTCATGGGCTCGCTGACGTCTCCTCTCCTCATCTAGTATAGAATTCCTTTGTACCACTTCAAACTGCTAGCTCTCCTTCTTCTTCAATCTTCGAGCCTCATCAGTATTATAAGTGTGGTCGGAGCGGTGGCGCTTCCCAGAAGCACGTGAAGAGTTTGGTGGTGGCATAGCATCACTGATTAGGGCAGTCATCATCACATGATCCTCCTCTATTGTAGGGATAGCTTCTGGGGCAGTCTCAGTGGGGGCTAGGAGGGCAGTATCATCAGCACGGAGGCTCGGTAACTCCGTGTGGAAGGAAGTCAGATCAATGGTAGGGGTAGGCCTCTTTAGGACACTCAACTCAAAAGAATCTAGGTGCTTATTAATGGCCTGAATCTTCCAATCCATCATCTGCTCCATCCTGGCCTCACACTCCTCAATCGAACGCTATATCCATGGCCCCATATATTGCAGCAAAATGGCTATTCGAGTCTCCCGCTTCTGCACTCGAGCTAAAGGCACGATAGTGGACCCTAATGAAAGGGTGGCTCGGGAGGAGCTAAGGGCCTGACTAGTAGCTAAAGACGGTGGAGCCTGAGCACCTGTTGTAGAGGCTGGAATGGTGGTGTCATTGGCCTGCATCTGCTCAACATCCGCAGCAAGGTCATCACCTAAGGGCGCTACGACAACCTATGGCTCTCTCATCCCGAATAAGGACTATGTCTAGAGTCTTGGTCGCCTCAAGCAACCGGTCACAATGCCAAATAGGCACTAAAGCATCTTTGCAGAGCTGGAATATTAAAAACGGGAAAGACAGGGTGGTGGTGGCCTTGAAGGCCCTCTTGGTGATCGTTGTTATCAGAATGTGGGCATAATCACTCTCCAACCATGCTATAATGGCTGCTATCATCACGGCCCGGTCCCATGTAACCACATTGTCTGCCCGAGTAGGGGACAATCGATTCTAAACTAATAACTAGAAAAACTTCGCAGTAAAGCTCATAGTTTCCTTCCTAATACCCAGAGTAGGAGTCCATACCCACTCAGTGCACTCTATATCCTCAGTAATATGATGTGCCAGCCACCTCAAAAGTGTCTCCCTCTACTCGGTATCCCTCTAAAAGGCCCCGCTCTGAATGATGCCCATCTTGTATTCATACTCTGGTGTATTTATCGGTAGTGTGTGGGATGTTCTATAGATGAATTGGTAGATCGTGGCCTCTGAGATATGGATTGGGAAACCCCTCACCAATGTGGACTAAAGTGAAGGCTGAGCTATGATCTTGGCCTATTTAGATATGGAATTCCGGATAATGGCAGCATAAGAAGCGTAGAACTCTCTGGTCATCTCCTCGCTATAAATGTCGAGGCTCTATGCCATCCACTCGAATCTGTGTCTCCTGAAGAACTCCTCGATAGCTGGTGCAGTGTGAATGCTGCCTTTGAGGACCCTACGCTCCTTAGTAACGGGCCGAGCCATCATTCGGTTCTCATTCAACATAATGTCATTCTCATATAATTGATACTGGCTTAGAACGCACTATCTGTTCAGCTCATCGACATTGGGGCAGGCTCAACTCTGGTAGGTACCAGGCTATCGCCTGAACTATTGGGATCAGAAGAAGAAGTAGGGTTGTGGCTAGTACTAGAGTCGGACTATGACTCAAAACCGAAAGGTGTGGCCTTGTCCTCAGACTGGTAGGCAGTTACCTCGACCTCGTCACTAGTAGAGACAGCCTGCAGGATCACCTAGTAGTGTGGGGGGCAGTGAGGGAGATCCTGGTGGTAGGTGAAATGTACTCGGTATTAGTGTCCTTATCAAACAGACCTTTAGAGGGAGCGACAAATTTGGACTTGCCCTTTTGTGCGTAGGTTGGAGCTTGTTTTAGAGCCATGGTACCTGTGGAAGACTTGCTAGTACTTAAATAAGACAATAAGACACATGGAATAATTTTAGAACAAGATTCGGACCCAGACAATAACTCAAAATTTTTTTAGGAAGTAGCTGAACTGGTGACCTATGATGGGTACCTACAGTCCATCGATGGATTGACGTCAATAGGTCCCCTCCATAGGTCGGGAGGTCATATATTTGGTTTCAAGATGGGGAACCACAGATGTGCAGAACGGTTTGTCGATCAAACGACGGACCGTAGTCTATACCGTGGTTTTAAACTTATACTAATTTTGTGTGCTGTTGATCCACGATCCCCCACCTAAGGTCTATAGGTGGGCCTATGGCACATGGGTGGGGCTGGTGGATCATTACTCTGCCAGGCATCACCTTTCATCTTTTGTACAAACCAGAATTTCAATAAACAATTCATCACACTAGGTCTAATCATGCATTTCAACATATATTTTGGTATCTCACCATGCTTTGGGTTGTGATCATTCAATTTTATTCAAATTCACACAAAACCATTGAACAACCCTAAGTCAAAACTTCTAATTAGACCTATTAACTGATTTAGTTGGTTTTAATTTACAACACACTCACATGCCGTCATTCCGAGGGTGTTTCTAACGACAAATTCATCATTCAAACACTTGATTTAACAAGCCAAGGTCAAGTTCATTGTTGTGATTTCAATATGAAACTATGAAATGTTCAAAGTATGGGAGAAATCAACTTACCTTACAAGTAATCAACAATGGTGAGTGTGTGATCGACTGCAAAAACTCCTAGAATAATGTGGACACCGAACCTAAATCGTGAAATCGCTTGGGGAAGAAGATGGGAGTGTGGGAATGATTTCGGAGAGAGGACTGATGGGTGAATTTAGTGGGATCAATTAGGAAGTGAGTGGGGGGTATTAATGGGATGAAAATAGGTAATTGGAAGATCTAAAATAGTTGGTGTGAAAATATGGAAGTGGGGAAGGTTTTATAAATGATGGGTTATTTTAAATTGGGGTCTGGATCGGGTCAGACAAATACCCTAGGTATGGACCCATGAGACCCCATCGACAGCCCGTGGGTCGACCTACGATCCATAGGTCGGGTACGTAGGTCACTTTGACAATTAAACAAATTAAAAAACTTACTTGTGATCTATGAATGCCATCCACGGTCCGTGGATTAACCAACACACCATCGATGGGGTCTGTAGACTACTGCACAATAGGTTTCTATAGATTTTGCCTTTTCATCCCTGTACACATAGCAACCATTAGGACTTTCTTTTGACATTTTCTGGAAACTTTTAGATGCAGACCCTATTCTATATCTAGTTAACACTAAAATATAAAAATAAACACCTATCTAAAGAGCTACAACATTAAAAAAAAAAAAAAACTCCTAAATCAAAAAGAAAATCCTATAGTTGAATAGATTATACATCTTGGGTTTCCTCCTAAGCAGCGCTTGATTTAATGTCGCGGCACGATGCAGACATCTGATTACTCAGACTTCATCAAGATAATAGGCCTCAATCACTTCTTCCACACTCTCAGACTCTCCCAAGTAGACTTTGATCCTTTGTCTATTCACTTTGAACCTCGTTCCTTCCTTGTTCTTGAGCTCGACCACCCCATATGGAAATACTTGAGTGACGTATGGCCCGATCCACTTGGACTTGAGCTTTCTAGGAAACAAGCACAACCTTGAGATGAATAAGAGCACCAGATCACCCACAACAAATTCACGCTTTTCAATCTTTTGATCATGGTACTTCTTCGTCTTCTCATTGTACAAGGTTAAACTTTCCTATACTTTTAGGTGAAACTCATCAAGCTCATTCATGTCATTCAGTCTTTGACTCGATATGGCGCCCCAATCCAAATGACATGACTTCCCATATACAAGTTGGTAGGGGGACATACCTATGGAAGTCTCGAATGCAGTGCAATAGGCCCATAGAGCATCATCAAGCCTTTTTGACCAATCAGTTATGTTAGCGTTCACAGTCTTTGCAAGGATTTGCTTTATCTCTCTATTTGACACCTCAACTTGCCCACTAGATTGTGGATGATAAGGAGTGTCTACATTATGATGAACCCCATATTTCTCTAGCAACGCCTTGAACAATTTGTTACAAAAGTGAGAACCTCAATCGCTGATAATCGCTCTAGGTGTACCAAATCTGGAGAAGATACTATTTTTTAGGAATGCGGTGACATTCTTTTCCTTATTGTTTGAAAGCGCAATTGCTTCCACCCATTTCAACACATAGTCAATCGCAACAAGAATATACTTCATCCCATGAAAACCAATAAATGGACCCACGAAGTTAAGGCCCTAGACATCAAATAACTCAATCAGCAATATCGGATGCATAGGTAGCTCTTGCTTCTTTGAAATTCCTCCTTCTCTTTGGCAACGGTCACAAGATTTGGCGAAATCATGAGCATCTTAGTGGATGGTAGGCTAGTAATAACCAAACTACAATTTTTTTTGAGCAGTTCATATACCACTATGGTGCCCACCAACAGGCAATGAATGACACGCTTCTACTATACTCATCATCTTAGCCTCGAGCACACAACGATGAATAATCCCATCAACAAAAATATGGAACAAGTAAGGCTCATCCCAAAAGAATTTCTTCACATCAGACATGAATTTTTTTCTTTGGTAGAATGATAAATCCAACAAAACCAAATCATTTGCCAAGTAATTAGCAAAATCTGCGAACCAAGGGATAAGATCAAAAGAAGCGGGCAATACTTGTTCATCAAGGAATGCATAATTTATCTTAATTCCATCCTCAAACTTGATCATAGCTTCCTTCTCTAATCTGGACAAATAATTGGCAACTTGATTTTCTGTCTCCTTTCTATCTTTCACCTCAAACTCGAACTCTTGATAAAACAACACCCATCTAATCAACCTCGGTTTTGTATCTTTTTTATCTATAAAATACCTCAATGCAGAATGGTCAGTATGCACTATGACCTTAGAACCAAGAAAGTAGGACCTAAATTTTTTGAATGCAAAAACCACAGCAAGGAATTCCTATTCAGTCACAGTATAGTTCTTTTGGTCCACATTCAGAGCTTTGCTGGCATAGTAAATCGAATGAAGAATCTTTTCTCGCCTCTGGCCTAATACTACCCCAAGCGCCACCCCGCTTGCATCACACATAACTTCAAATGGTTGTCCCCAATTTGGTGAAATAATAATAGGTGCGAAAGTTAACTTGGCCTTCAACTCTCTAAATGCTCTCAGACAAGCATCATCAAAATCAAACTTACACTTCTTTTCGAGCAGTTTGCACAATGGGTGTACAATTCTTGAGAAATCTTTTATGAACCTTCAGTAGATACGTGCATACCCAAGAAAATTCTTAACACCCTTTTTAGAGATAGGTGGTGGAAGTGTTGCTATTACCTCAACTTTGGCTCTATCAACCTCAATACCTTTCTGAAAAATCTGATGACCCAGAACAATCCTCTCTTTCACCATGAAGTGGAACTTTTCCCAATTGAGTAGAAGATTGCATTCTTCACATCGTTTCAATACCTCGGCCAAATGCATCAAATAACCATCAAACGAGTCACCTACCATAGAAAAATCATCCATAAACACCTCAATAGTTTCCTCCACTATATCTAAAAATATCGACATCATACAATGCTGGTAGGTCGCCAGAGCATTACATAACCCAAATGGCATCCTTTTGAAGGCAAAAGTCCCATAAGGACAAATGAAGGTAGTCTTTTCTTGGTCTTCTGGAGCTATAGAGATTTGATTGTAGCCTAAATACCCATCTAGAAAACAATACCAACCCTCACATGCGAGATGATCCAATATCTGATCCATTAATGACATAGGGAAGTGGTCTTTCTCTATCCATGCATTTAGCTTGCGGTAGTCCATGCATACTCTCCAACCAGTCACCGGCCTCATTGGAACAAGCTCATTTTTAGCATTTGGAACCACAGTGATCCCCCCCTTTCTTGGGCATACACTGAACAGGACAAAACCTAACTACTATCAGCAATGGGATATATGACTCCAGCATCCAACCACTTAATGATCTCCTTTTTCACAACCTCTTGCATAGGGGGATTCAGTCTCCTTTGGTGCTCAATACTTGACTTACTATCTGGCATGAGTTGTATTTTGTGCGAATAAGTGCCTGGTGGTATACCAATAGTGTCTGCAATAGTCCATCCAATAGCCCTCTTGAACCTTTTCAAAACAGAAACCAAGGCCTCAACTTGCTCCTCGCTCAAATCCCGAGCAATGATTACTGGTAAAATGCTATATCTCCCCAAGAATACGTACCTCAAGTGTGAAGGTAGAGCCATGTGTTCCAGTTTTGGAGGCTCTTCCACAGACGATTTTGCAGGTGAGGATTCACAATTCTTCATATCAAACTCCAATCTTTTCAATTTCTAATGGAATTTGAACCTATCAAGTGCGGTGACCAATTCATTGTAGTCTTCAATATCATCACCATCAAAATTCATCATAACCGCTGCCAGTGCATCAACACCAAACCTCTCTTTAATAGACTCTTCAGAACCTCGCTCCATAATATGATTCACCACCGATACTAACTTAAGATCGCTTTCCTGCTTCATAGACCTACAATTATTAAAAGTTACCTATGTAGCCAACATGGGTAGAAAGGGTTATACTTTTAAGATGATTCTGTAGTACTTTTTAGCATAGACTAGTGGATCCACTTATTTGAGGAGTTCTATACCCTGGAAAAGTATAGGATAGTTCTGGCAGTGTGGGCGAGATGATGTATCATCACATAGCTCATAGTGATGGTTGTCGGTTAAAGAAACTCCTACAGAGTTATATTATATTTTTATATACAAATTGAGTTATTTAATGTATTCTTCAATACATTGAGTTGCTATCTATTATTTTAAAATATTTCCATATATTGCATCTTTTATTGTTTCTTTATCTTGAGTTGAGTATCATATCTTTGACTTAAGTATCCAATATTTGAGTTGAGTATCTTATTATTGAGTTGAGCCTTATTTCAATGAGTTGAATATGTTATCATTTAGTTGAGCCCTATTTTCTAAGAGTTTAGTTGAACTATGTTTCCTTGAGTTGAGTTGAACTCTGTTTCTTTGTGTTGAGTTGAGTTGAGAAGAGGTAAGTATGTTTGTTTTCCACCAGTTTAAGCTTATGTTTATGATTTAGAATTCCCCTTAAATACTCGAACATTCCATGTACTAAGTCATTTGGCCTGCATCATTTGATGATACAGATACAAGTATTCAGGATCATCAACAGGCGTTTCGTTGAGGTCATGGGATGTTTAGTCATCTTTGATGAGTCTTCTTATATTTCAGAGGACTTCACCTTTATCTTACAGTTAATAGTTTTGAGATGGCATGGGTCTTGTCCCGATATCCTTTTGTGATAGTAGATGTCACACCCTTTTTTCGATCGGCAGAAGGGGTTTTTTCAATTTAAGTGACAATATTGATTAGAGATTATTTTTAACTTTTGGAGTCGCCACTTGGAATTGAGTTATGGTGTTCCAAGTCACCTTTTTGTTTAATCCTTAAATAATCAAGTGTTTGCTCGCTAAGGTTAAATTCAACTAGAATGTTATTTCCCTAGAATAAGAGTGATTTTTTTTAACAAATAAAAATATGCCCCAACTTTTAAAATGAGGAACTTTGAAACTCTTTTTAATTCATCATTTTTCTGATTTTTTTTTAAAGAAATGATCCTATTTCTCTCTTTTAAGGATATAAAAAAATTGTGAGACCAAGCCCGTTGTAGGACTGCCTACATATCTTGTATAGCAAGAATCAGGTTAGACGTAGTTCATATAAATCAAAGATTAATTCTCTTTTTCTTGATTTTTCCTACAAAATACAACTTTTGAGAAGTGAATCAGTTCATGGTTTACAATGTTTTGACTTTAGTTGGTACCAACAATTATATTATGCATATGAATCACTTTCAACTACTTTCAGACAAATTCGAGGTTAACTTTGAGTAATCCCTATAGTTTCAAATGGTATCTCGAACCTACTTGAGTATTTACAAGATGAGTTCATCTTTCCTAAATTAAGGGATAAAATTATTCATATACTCATGTTTCAAATGCACACTCAGAGCATGAGATTGAGATACCATATGTTTGGCCTTTATGTAAGTATCCACTAATGTGAGCACACAAAAAATGAGACAAAATATGACTGGTCATTGGCTTGTAATGTAGGCTTAGGGAAAGGTAGAATATTCATTTGGGATAAAGTGACTATTTCCTCCTTAAAATTTGCACAACTTTCATTGCTTTTTTCATTTTCGCATTTGACCTTTGTTTTCTTGAAAGCTCTTCCTCATTCATTTTCCTCTTATTTTTTTTGGCTTAAGTCGCCAAATGGCCAAACTTGGACAAATCAGAAGAAGTATGAGTCCCTGTGGCATGGGTCATATGGGTCTGAGTCTAATTGAATAAGTGTATGTCTTGATTTTGTTTTCGGGGGCTGCGGGGTTGATTTTGGAAGTTAGGGTTGAGAGTAGGCACGTTGGGCAGTTTGGCGAGCTGGGTCAAGCTCGTCGAACCACTCGCCGATTTGTCGAATCCCCCTTGATCACCTTTAATTTTGATGCAATTGTTAAGTTTTGTTATGTAACTTTCAGCGAGAAGCCCGAGTTCGCCGAGTGCACTCGGCGACTCGCCAAAAGCCTTCTTTGATCGCCCTTTCTTCTCCCCTAACCCTTAAAATGCACTATAACTTTCGGAGGGCTTGTCTATGCTCACCGAAAGCTATCGGTGATTCATCGAACGCCCCCTCCCATCGTCGACATGCCACCTTTTTTGGAAATTTTTGAAGCCAATCCTTTCGGCGACTCGATGTAGCTCGCCAAAGTGACTCGGCGACTCGGCAATCAATTCGACTAGTGTGTCTGCAATATAATTTCTGTGATTTTTCTTGAAATGCTTCTAACTTTCTATGATTTTTTTTTAGAAATGGCTAGACCAAAAGTGTAACGACTCAGAAAATGATAGGTTAAGCAATAGCCTAATGACTTTGTGTTAACTTTATAATGAGGTTCTATGAGGTGTAATGTTGTCACAAGCTAAAGAATTTAGGGATTCAACGTCTTGGAACGTGTTAGACTGAAGGACTTGTTTTAATGTTGGTGAAACGACCCAAAAAGTTCCTAAAAATGTGCTTTGGAAGTTATCGGAAACTTGTTTTAGCTATATCTAAGAATCTGTTTCATTTTTCAAAAATCCGACTTCATATTCTTGTTTAGGGGGTCAAATTGAGTGGGGAATGGGTCTCACCCAAATTTTAGAGCAACCGTATCGAAATCCGAAATTTCCAAGTGAAGCCTTTTTCGAGGGTCTACTTTAGAGGGTCATATCTCCTAGCACACAAATAATTTTGGTGGACATAATATATCCATGGAAATCCCTTTGAGTTAGCTATCCAACGCACTTCATTTCACCTCATTCGGAGTTCGGACGAAGAAGTTATGCCCATTTTCGTAAAACCTGTCCGGGCAGAAAATGCAATTTCCAAGAACCAAAGTTACTGTTCACCCGCCTCACTTTTTTTTCTAAGTGTTGGTTCCGTTTTTTCCAAAGGGCATATGTTATTTCCTATATAACATTAACTCAATTCCCATCTCTAAAACATTTCCCAAAACACCTCTCCCATACTTAGACACATTTTCTCTCAACGTTCTCTCAAGAACCCTAATCCAAAACCTTCATCAAGATTGAAGAGACTCTTGCTCCCAAGTTCTAAGCTTCCATTGAAGACACTCTCAAGGCCTTCATAAAAACTCAAGGTATGTGGTGTTGAACTCATGGGTCCTTCCACCCATAGTGCCTAGTCTCTATTCTACTCACTAATTCATGGTTTAATTCATGGTTCATAAATTAGTCTTGTTCCTTGTATAAATTTCCTGCACAAGTGAATTTTAAACATGAAGAGTGATTGTTTTGAGCATGTTGTGACTCTAGAACTTGAATCTAAATTCGGAATGGATGTGGAGATTTTTCATGTGGTCTTGTGGGTGTTAAAATGTGTTGTTGTAGGTTGTTCACGAGTTTGGCTGCATAATTACTACCCTATTTTCCATGCTCTTTGATCCCATTACATGCCTTCAAGGTGTTTGACAAAATGTCCAATTATGGAGAATTGATGAATTGATGCTTTAGGGCTTGAGTTACGAGATGTATGGCATTCCAGAAATGTGTTGATGACAAACTAAGCTTATGTATATGTTCACTCCATACATGAGATTGCATTAGAGCCTAAGGTGAATTTCCTATATAAAGTATTGCATGACCATGCCCGGTCCGGGGAAAAAGAACCGGACAACCATGTGAGAGGTTTATATCCCGATTGGTCGGATTATGCACACACATATGATATCTACTATTAGTATAGTTTTACTTAAACATGTTTTGACTTCACTTTGATCATGCATCCTCATATTATCATCTATTATGCCTATGGAACTATCTCTTGCATTTCGATTGCGTCCTTGTCTATTGTTGCATTGCACCCCGCATACTTAGTACATTCCAAAGTACTAACGCATATTTTGCCTACATGATGTCACCATGTAGGGACCTGAGCTAATCTTGATCCTTCTCTCCATTCACGTGGCTAGTACGGTGCTTATCCGAGATTGTTGGTGAGTCCTCAGTGATTCGAGGGCTACGTTATGTTTCTTACTCTTATGTTTTGAGACTTTAGCTTGCCATTGTATTTTGACTATGAGGGGAGTCGGTAATATGTCATGGCCCCCGTCCTATCTATGTATGTAGAGGTGTACGTTGGACAAGTATTTTGTAAATGAGCTTGACTTTTATTCTATGATGTTATTTTGAAATGGTTGCCCTTAGTCCCTATTTCCCATTATTTAATGTTGAATATACTTCCGCGACCGATGAAGTGTGATGACAAGTTTGAGAGGCTTGTTTGGGGTTCCTTCGGGTTCCCCATTCACCATGTCACGTCTAGGCCCTAGGCTTGGGTCGTGACAGTTGGTCAAGGGCCAAGGGCATCATAATGGTCTGTGAAACCCCACACGGACCGTGAAGTCATCCGTGAAGGGTTTTTATTTGACTTAGAGTGTAAGGTCTACTTTAGATGATGATATCTCTTAGCTCCTAATGAATTAGGTTAGCCATTACCTATCCAATTAAAGGTCTCTAAGACCTCTTTCCAACCATGCAAAGTTTGCCAATTTTCAATCTCGGGGTAAAACGTTAAGCCCGAAATAGTGAAGCACTGTCAGGTTGGAAATTCTTCACGACCTGTTTGGCGGGCCGTGTTGATGATGACAGTCCATAGAAATGGCCTTGGAGTTGCCTTAGCCATTTGGAGGTTGGCAGGCCTTAGGGGAGCTACTGCCTAGGGACCACGGGCACCTTCACGGGCCGTGGTCCCTCTTCACGGTCCGTAAAGTCTTCCTTGGTCCCTGACGAGGCTGCCCAAGTGTGGGATTTTAAAGTAATTTCGTTTCAATGTTTTATTAATTGGGGTTGATTTTAAATAGTTTATATCATTAATATATATAGTTTAAAACCCTAGAAGCTCTTCATTAACTCATTATTTTCAATTACCCCAAATCAAAACCCCAAATGTTCTTCCCTCCAATATTTCTCTCTCTAAACTCAAGGAGGAAGAAGAAGAAGCCATGGAAGCTTGGGTTTGAGGATTTTAAAAAGGGTTTCTTCATCAATTTTCGTCAAGGCTTCTTAATATAGGTATGGTGATCCTTCATCCTTGATCAATCTTTCTTTTAAGGAGTCCAATCAAAAAAGGATTTCAAAGTCTTTCAAAGACCAAATCCCTATTTTCTAATCTAAGCGTGGGTTCATTGATAAAATGTTTTCAAAGCAATTATATTGATGAATCAAGGTTTGATTGATGATTATAAGTTGATTTTGTATTGAATTTCTTCAAGAACACATGATTTCCCAAAAACTCATTTTTCTTGGAAATTTATTGGAAATTGGTTAATTATGGAAGTATAATGAATAGTAAGTGTTTATAGGAAGTTAGTTTATGAATTTATTTCATTAGCTATATCTTAATGTGGTGAATTATTGATGTATTGATGAGATGAGGATCATGACCTAAAAAGGGAAGTTATGAATAAATTCATGTTGAATTGCTTATGTGGATGGTGGAATTGGTTATGGAAATATGTCAATTGTCTTATCTCTTGTAGTATCTTGGATCTATGTGTTGAGATTGATTCTTAATGATATACAATTGTGATAGATTGATATGTGATCCACTTATGGTGGAGGTGTTTAGTTATTGAGTATGAATGATTGATCCACTTATGGTGGACGTGCTTACTTATGGTGCATGTTGAATTGTATATGGTGCTATTGTGGAAGGGTTATACCCACATGACTTGCAATATGATTAGATGAGTATACACATGCAATGAATGGATGAACTAATTGAATTACAATTAGGTCCATGTCTAGTATAGTGAATGTGGGTGTGTTGAGTTGCATGGTCTATGAACCCTTGAATGCAATATATGAAGATTATGCATGATTATGATAATATGTACATGCTCATGAACACTTTGAGAGGGAAGTGTCTATGATGATAATGTTGTTGTTGTTTTGTCATAATAGGGACAATTACACACACACTCAATGCATAAATATGATTATGGTGTATCTATGGTGACAATTGAAAGTATTGTTCTCATATGCACCTTTACACATTATGATATATGAAATGTGCATGTCTATGATGATCATATTGTGTTGATTGGAAGGTTATTCTCATGAAAACACTATGATTGTCTATGAAAGGATTTCCCACATGTATATTAGGATTCTAAAGGTGAAAGGTAGTTCTCACCTTATTGAATCAATGAGCTATGTTATAAGTAGTGTTGAATGAAGGATAAAGTACTCCTTCACTTATGTTAATGCAATTCACACTAATTATGTATAAGTTTAGGAATAATGCTTAGCACTGAGTGGATATGGTACATGAGGTAGAGACTCTCCAGCTAGTTTGGGGGGGCCCGTTTTATTCATGGATTCATTCATAATATATTTTTTCTAAAGGTATTAGACTTATGATTTCTTTTATATTTTCCAATATATATTCTATATATTCTATGTCGTGGGTTTGTTGGAATGCTTCTATGTTATTTTTTATCATATTACTTAGCAAGGTAATATCTGTCATTGTTTGTTGCCAATATTCTAGGTATTCTTGATTTATCATTAATCTGAATATTGAATTTCTAAGTCACTTAGATTAAAATCTATAATTTCATTGTTTATTCTATTTATTTCATCTAGTTCGTACTATACTTGGTTCATTAATTCTATTTCTTCTTCTTCAAATATATTTTCCCATATGATCTGCCTTATTTCCTTTGGTATAGTTTTGAGTATATGCAAAATTAATATCTTATTTGCTAAAGTCATTTCATCATGTAGATAAGTCATAACAATCATCACAATAGCAATTTAATAATTCCCTCATATCATAATCCTGACAGATAGTATTTATATCAGATTATTATAACTAGATTATTTTTAAATATTTTCTTGTCACCGTTAACACCGTACTTTCGAAAATACACTCTTCCTACAAGCGCCTCAACTGTGTTTACTCCCTCACGGCTTCTCCCTGCCTACGGTTTCAACTTTAGGATGGCATAGTCGGAAGTTTTCTTTTCTTTGGTATAGTTTTGAGTATATGCAAAATTAATATCTTATTTGCTAAAGTCATTTCATCATGTAGATAAGTCATAACAATCATCACAATAGCAATTTAATAATTCCCTCATATCATAATCCCGATGATAGTATTTATATCGATTATTATAACTAGATTATTTTTAAATATTTTCTTGTCACTTTGTTAACACCGTACTTTCGAAAATACACTCTTCCTACGCGCCTCAACCGTGTTTACTCCCTCACGGCTTCTCCTGCCTACGGTTTCAACTTTAGGATGGCGTAGTCGGAAGTTTTCTTTTCTTTGGTATAGTTTTGAGTATATGCAAAATTAATATCTTATTTGCTAAAGTCATTTCATCATGTAGATAAGTCATAACAATCATCACAATAGCAATTTAATAATTCCCTCATATCATAATCCTGACAGATAGTATTTATATCAGATTATTATAACTAGATTATTTTTAAATATTTTCTTGTCACTGTTAACACCGTACTTTCGAAAATACACTCTTCCTACAGCGCCTCAACTGTGTTTACTCCCTCACGGCTTCTCCTGCCTACGGTTTCAACTTTAGGATGGCGTAGTCGGAAGTTTTCTTTTCTTTGGTATAGTTTTGAGTATATGCAAAATTAATATCTTATTTGCTAAAGTCATTTCATCATGTAGATAAGTCATAACAATCATCACAATAGCAATTTAATAATTCCCTCATGTCATAATCCTGACAGATAGTATTTATATCAGATTATTATAACTAGATTATTTTCAAATATTTTCTTGTCACTGTTAACACCGTACTTTCGAAAATACTCTCTTCCTACAGTGCCTCAACTGTGTTTACTCCCTCACGGCTTCTCCTGCCTACGGTTTCAACTTTAGGATGGCATAGTCGGAAGTTTTCTTTTCTTTCCTCATGTTAACAAACTTAAAAACATTTGACAATAATTCTAGTATATAACAACTTAATATAAATTTATCTTATCAATATCATGATATTCAGGAATCAAGAGATTTAGCTATTCATGGTTATGAACGTGTGTATAATCATAAATAGATGTACCTGTGTAGTATCTTCAGTATGTTGATCCATTGTTAAACAAAGTTTAGCTTGAGAAAAATATTTATTTGAGAGAATATTTAGTACAAAAGGCTTTGCTTTTCGTGTAGAAAGTCTTGCCTCTATCTTGCCTAATGGCTCTCTATTTATACAAGTATAAGTAACCTTACTATGATTACTTTTTCTAACCTATAGTTACTTTATCTAACTATGATTACTTTACATTTTATCTAATACTATTCCTATCACTACTTTATGTCCGCACTAATTTACATGCATGATATTCCTAACTTTACAAAATGACAAACAACTTTACATAATATATTTTTTTTAGCTTTTCTTCCACTATCTTCACATCTTTGTCTTTTCCTTTCCTCTTGCTTTCTTGCTTTTTATCTTGTCAGATATCTCCTATTCCAGGTTGACAGCTGGAATTATATTGTCTTCTCCGTAGCATTTTGAACAGTGGTGATCTGGATATTTGTGTCCGATAGTTTTGCAATAATTTGTCATTAGCTCCGTTGAAATAAAGTTTTTCCTTATAGCTCTTGTTGTTGGTTTTTGTTCTGGTTTCAGTAGGCTTAATACCCACTGTCTTATCTCTTCCATATCTGTTGGTCTTGTTTCTCTACAATTTGAATATATCATTGTTTGTTCTCTGGCGTAGTAGCTTCATATTGTATTTCCATTTAAATAATTTGTTGCTAACTCATTTAGTATTGTAGCTAGGCCAATAACTCTTTTTCTTGCATAGAACTCGGGTATTTCTATCTTTTGGATTTCATTTTGTTTCTCTATTTTTTCTGGGATGATCATCTCCCTTGTCAATCCTATTTTTACTACTTGTATAATTGGTTTTATTTCGTCATATAGTATCTCTGCTGGTGCTGAATAGAATTTTATGTAAAATAACGTTCCTTTGGTAATTCGTTTATAGTGCATAAATGCGTTATGTAGTTCCGAAATTGTAGCTATTTCGTCTCCTATTGCAGTATATACTGTGTTTAGCAATCCATAATGGTAACAAGTTCCTATTAGATTGGCGTTTGTACCTGGTTGTGCAATTAATTTTTTGTATCCTTGTAGGTTTTGAGTAGTATAATCTTCATGAGGGTTTTTTGTTTTTGTAGATCTAGGATTTTGGTTCAAAAAGGTTTGTATCTTATGGATGTTTTCTATATAGGTTTGGGTTATATGATTATATGTTTGTTTATGCTGCCCTAGACTTTCCTTGTATGTATTGACTTGAGGGGGTATGAATATATCTTTCTGGGTTTTTGGTATAAATGGTTTATCAAATAGTTTGGTCATATTTGTATTGACATATCTTGTTTTGGTTTCCTCCTTTGTTGCAGAGGTACTAGCTGTTCCTGTAGCTGCATTTAACAAACTGTTAGGTTGGGGTTTTCGGTGTTTCCCATCGTCACCTTCTAGCTCTGGAATTTTTGAGTCGTCCGATGGACTTAGCTCCGCATGTTTAGCGTCATGCTGCTGACTTTTTATCTGTTGTAGCTCTTTTCCCATTGTATCTAGCTTTGCACAAAATAATGTCATTGTATTCAATATTTTCTCAATTGTATTTTCATTGTCTAGATCCGTTTGGGTAGCTTTGTCTTGATATGTAATCTGCAATAACATTTTTGTCAGTACTTATCACTTCTATGGTAGATGTGAAATTTTGTATGTTTAATACTAGTCTTCGTATTTCTTTAGTTGTTACTGAATCTTGTATCTTTCTTGTAATCCACCATTTCACCTGCGTATTATCTGTTCTTACAATAAACTTGTTATAAACAATATATGGTTCAAAGGCTAACAAACATTTATATAAAGCATATAGTTCCTTTCTATTTATTTCCCATTTTATTTCAGGGTTTGTAAATGTTCCTGAATAGTATCTACAATGATGTTCTATTTTTTCTTTATCATATTTATATTTTAATACTCCTCCATAACTTATTTCGCTGGCATCTATTCTACTATGTATATGAATTTTTTATTTTCATCTGGGAAGTATAATTTTGGTAGTTTTTTACACAATAGTTTTATTTTTTGTATTTGGGCTTGATCTTTTTTGTCAAAATAATATTCCACATCCTTTTTAATTTTTTATGTAATGGTTTAAGATTTTCTGCTAAATTAGGTATATATTCTCTTACTTGATTTACTAATCCTAAAAATGATTGCAATTTCTTTTTTGTATCTATGTTTTCTTCAGAATTTATTATTTTTTGTACTATATGGTTTTGCATCTTTATACCATTCTTATCTATTTGTATTCCTAAAAATTCTATTTGATTTTTCATTATTTCTGCTTTCTTCTTGCTTAAACTTATTCCTGAAGATGTTATTATATGAATAAATTTTTCTAATAGTCTTATATGTTCTTCTTCTGTTCGTGAATATAATAATATATCATCTATGTAGACTATGCAATTTTCTAGTTGGTTAAAATAATTATCCATAAAATGTTGATATCTTCCTAGTGCATTTTTATATCCAAAAGGTAATATGTTTCATTCATAGAATCCTTGTGGTACTGTGAAAGCTGTTAATTTTTTAGATTCTTCTTCTAATTCGAGATGGTAAAATCCTGATTTACAATCAAATTTGCTAAAATAATTATAACCTTGTATTTGTCTTACTTTTAATACTTTGTTTGATATGGGGTAATTATATGTTTTTGTTTTTGCATTTAGATTTCTGTAGTCAACAACCATACGGCTTTTTCCTCGTTTTTGTTCACTATGCTTATTTACTATAAATGCTGGGCTTGTGTGTTTACTATTACTTTCTTGAATATACTTATTTTCTAATAGTTCATTTATATGCATTTTAAATCGTCGAAATTATATTTTAATGGCTTTTGGGTTATTATGCTATTTTCATCAATTAGTTCAATTTTTACCCTTGTTTTGTGTTTTTCCCATCCTTTTAAGGGATATTCACTATACAATAGTTCTAATTTTTCTTGAATTACTTTTATCTTGTCTATTGAAAATATTATTAATTCTATATTATGGGTGCTTTCTTTGATATTTTCTAATTTTTGTGTTATTTTTTCACTTCCTTTAATCCATGGTGTAGATTTTCTATTTTTATTTGTTACTCTTTTTGCTCCTACCTTTTGTTTACATGGTGTGGTAAACCACCAATGTGTTTTTGTTATTATATGAGGATATAGTTTTTCTAAAAATGGCATTCCTAAAAGCATATCTTTATTAATGAATTCATAACTATAAATCTCTTCTATAGTTAGTATTTTATCCCATATTTGTAGCTTTATATTTTTTGCTTTATATGTAATCGTGCTCCCTTCATTATTAAATCATGTTACTACTATAGGGGTTTTTAATTTTTCCCATTTTACGTCTGGTAGACAATTATGTTTACACATATTTGCTTCTGCTCCTGTATCTAACATTGGAGTATAGTATCTATTATAATAATTTTCTACTATTATTTTTGCAAGTATATAGATTTTCATAATGCTCTTTTTATTGTGACCTTTTTGGTTTTATAAGTTATAATTAATTGTGTATTGTCTAGATTATAAGGCTTCATTTCTTCTAACCATTTTATTCCTAATATTATATTATCACCTTGGTATATTGTAAATTTTATTAATATAATTATTCCTCCTATAATGACTTCTTTTTCAGTCGTGTCTTCTATGTATGATAATTCTTTTGGTAATTCGGGACATGCTTGTTTTTTAGATATTATCTCTTCTTCATCTACTAGTTGTCTTGGTATATAATTTTCTTCTTGCCCAGTATTTATTATAATAATATGTTTTCTTTGTTCTATTATTCCAGTTATATAATAATGATATAGTTCAATTTCTTTTATTATTGGGTATTCTACTGATTTTCGTTGAGGTTGAGATGCATTTTCTATTTTATCTACATTTTGCATTCTTTTTGATGTACTTATTCTATCACTTACTATTTCTAAGTCTTCCTCTATATCTATTTCTTTGTAACTATAATCATTATTATCTATTATTGTTACAATTCATTCAAAAGGGTCTTCTATTTTTATCTTATTTATTTTATTTTTAGCTGTTATTTTGTGTTTTGTTGTTAGTAATGGTATATGAGGTAGAGACTCTCCAGCTAGTTTAGGCCAGGTCTTCTACATATGCTCTAAACTCTCTCACTAGTAGTTAGGCCAGGTTTCTATAAGCAATATTCCTATCCGATAACTATGTGCCCGCATAGGTCTTAGCTAGTGGATCCACATTAAAGCTTAATACGTTAGTTCTACCTTAGGCAAGTAGGATGCCTTTTTTTGGTGTGGGGTCATATGACATCGGATTGCATGTAGCTCACATAGTCTATGTCGGTTAAGGCTATGTTTCCTCTAATGAACAAGAATATGAATTATGAATACGAAAGTGAGTTATATGCTATAGTTCCTCAAAAGGGTCTACTTAGTATGAGTGGTAGTATGGGATGCCATTCATACATGGCACAAGTGGACTTTGAGAGCAGTCATGGTGTGTTCCTCTTATGTTTATGTACTATGAATATGAAGTATATCTATGTACTATGAATATGCATTATGTCTATGAACTATGAATATGAACATGATTATGAATGTATCTTTACTATGTCTGTGAACTATGGATGAGACCAAAGTATGATATGTATGAGCATGCTAATCCAAAGATGGTACTTAGGGTAGGTAGGGTTATGAGACCTTTTCTACACATGGCACAAGTGCAATCTAGGGTTACTTAAGTGGTTGTTCTATTATGTCTTATGAAGATGCTATTAAGGATGTTGACTTAATGTATAATGAATTAGGGTAGTCTTAACTAAGTTAATGTAGAATTTTGACTTATCTAGTTTATGTAATAGTGTATGTCTTACTTGGATGGTGTTATGAGTTACTTCCTTGTCTTGACTTGATGAATATGAATGTGCCTAGGCTGGGGTGGCTTCAACGAATACTTAGTGTGAGTAGTATTATGGGATACTACTCATACATTGCACAAGTACGCCTTAGAGGTATCTTAGGAGATGGTCTAAATGTGTTTATATGGAGTATGCAATGCTTATGTTTCTTATGAATATGTATTGTCTAAAGCTTGCATGTTGAATATGTCCTAATGTGAAGATATGAGTTGTATGTTGGTTAGTTTTGTATGTTATGCCTATTATGGTTATATTCATAAAGGTTTACAAAAATGGCATATGCATGAATTTCAAACAAAATGTCCCTTTCTAAGCATGTTTTTGCATGGTCATCATACTTAGTACATAACTATGCTAATCCATATTTCTTCTACTTTTTATTACAATTGTAGGTTTCGGCAAGTGATAGAGTTCTCTAGTTCAAGGGCTTGGAAGGAGTTCTCCAAGACCAAGTGGTATATCCTCATGATTCGAGGACACGTGTTTAGAAGTTTCTTGTACTTAATTTGTAATAGGTTATGTCTAGTTTAGTTTTAAGTCTTTCGGTTGTAAAGGTTCGTGACCCTATCTTTAGATTTCAATGTCTTGGTTAGATGGCATGTGAGATGTAGACTTCCGCTATGATTTTAAATGTTGTGTTTTGAAGAGAATGTTTTTAAATGAAAAGTTTTAATTCCTTGCCATTTTTCCTTATAATCAAATGTCATGAATGCTATGAGGCTTTTTGGAGTCTTGTACACTATGTCACAACTAAGGGGTGCTCTCGGGTCATGAAAAAAAATGGCAGGTAGAGACATACCGCCTCGCAAGAGGGCTAAGGGAGTCAAAATTAATGAGGATGCAACTACATCCCGGGAAAAGGCAGCCAAACTTCTGACCACATGTGGGAAGGGAAAAGGGAAAGGCAAAGCACCTGCTCCAGCGTCACCGGAGTTCAGTTCTAACAGTGATGGGATGTATGCCACTCACCTTACCATTTCTGAGAGTGAGGGTGAGAACCGAGACCATCAAGCTACAACTTTTGAGCCTAAAGATAAGCTATTATTAGCCCAGAGAGCGGAGTTGCGATCCAAGAGGTTGAACTATCCATCTAGGATCAGGACTACCTAGGCAACCACTACTTATCCCGCTTCGACACAGGCTGTGGTTCCAGCACCAGCTCTGTAGGGTCCTCCTCTTTGTTCTATGAACAGACTGAAGACTGAGGGATTGAGGACCATTATTGATGAGAGATAGTTGATATATCATGAGTTTACGATATTTTTAATACATTTCACTTAAGAGTTGTGTGTGTCTAGGGCCATTTTGTATTAGAAATTATATTTATTGCACTAAGTTTGCAAGAAATAGGCTTGGACGAGGTCGAGAGAGATAAAACAGAAATTCTACAAAAGTGACCACCCACAGAAGTGACCTATGGATCATAGGTCTAGTCATGGTCCGTTAGTAGGTAGGCGTGGATTGCTCATCAGGTAAGTTTGACTACTTGTGGAACTATGGAGGTGAGTGACGGACCATAGGTTGACCCAGAGGCCATCTTGCACGTTGGGCAATGATCACTGAGAGCTGAAGGATAAAAAGATCTCAGTGTGGAGCCATGGAAGAGGACCCACAAACCATGGATCGACCCACAGTCTGTACTTCACGTCTGTCGATTGCAGCTGAGAGTTGATGGTTCCAAACTTCTGAGAAATTGTCTAAGTCTTGAGCCACGGAAGGGACCTACGGACCGTAGGTCAGTATCGTTGATTAAAGCCACGTCCATAAAATTTATTTCCTTATTTCATTTCCTTTTTGTTTAGGACATGTTTTTTCTATAAATAGGGCATGTAAACCTCATTTTTGGGGGTTAGACATTATTTCTTACTTTTAGTTCTTGGTATTTTCTTGGGAATCATCTTGCAAACTTTAGCAATTTGATTTCCTAATATCGGTTTATAAAGATTCTTGCTTGGAATTTCAACTGTAGATTACGGGTTCCTTCTACTCAATATGTAAGTTCATAAATTCTTCTTCTACAATTATGAATTGTGTTCTTACAAGAATGAGTAAAATTCACAACTAGGGTTGTGGGAACCATGAGTAATTAACAATGTAAGAATAATAACAATGTACTTCTTGAATAGTGTTGATGCATGCATTGATAATTCTTTCATTTAGAAGTCTTTTTAATGAGTGCACGCGTTAGAACTCGCCCTGTTGCTACTTGCCGAACCAAGGAGGTAGTTAATAAGAAAAGAGTTATCAACAGAGATTTAGTGTGATACTATCTAATAGTCTAATGTCAATTGGTGTGAGGGTGAAAATTAAGCCATACATTGACATGACGTCTAATCTGAAGTAAAGGTAAGGGTTAGTAAATTATACACATGTAGCCGAACCAAGGTGCGGGGTGAAATTTCCTATTTGGCGGACCAAGAACCTAGGAAATGATTACTATTATTAGGATTACCGCGTTAAGAGCTTATGGGGAACACATACACCCTAGTTTTTCTCTCTCATTGATAACAACAAAGTTTGAACCTTGCTCACTTGTTACTTAACAATTAATAAGTTATTTTTTCACAACCACTCCCCCCTTACTTACTTGTCTCGGAAATACATTGACTAAATGAATATAATTGTAAGTTAAAGTTAAGTCTAAACCATATTCCTCATGGGATCGACCCAAACCTACAAGTTAGGTTGTTTACTTGATAACAATCGCTTATAATTTTTTAAGGAGGTGTAATTTGAGCGTATAAAATTTTGGCACCGTTGCTGGGGAATAAGGCTTTTAGCTTAAGTTTAACTACATTATTGAACTTTAGTCAATTTCCTAATTTTACTTTTTTTTTTGTTTTTTTTCTACAGGTTTCTACTCTAGTGTATGCAAAGTACACGGAGTCGAGGTAAACCATTGACTTCAAACGATCTAGAGTTAAGAAGAACTTTGAGAAGAATGAATAATCAAGGGGTCCAAGTCAACCTAATCGGTGGGAATCTAAGTGATGGAGTTGATTTGCAGCCTCCTATGGTTGTCAATGAGAATGCTCAGGTTCATGGTGATAACTTGGAGATGCATTGAAGGTACAAAATCCGCCAGAACAATGCAAGATAACCACAGGGTCAAGTTTAATACTGTGAATCTGAAGGACCCATTGTTCTCCCTCCACTACCTACGGGGCATACATTCATGGTGACTAGCAGTTTGATGCAGATGATTACAGCGAGGGGTTTGTTTTATAGTATGGATTCAAAAGATTCGCATGGGCACATGGCCAAGTTGAGGAGTGTTTGTAAAAGTTGTGTGGGGCAACCGGAGTTAGATATGAATGTCATAGGGTTGAGAGTCTTCCCTTTATCATTGATCAGTGATGCTGTTGTATGGTTTTCTGAGCTTCCGTACAACTCAATTCATACATGCGACCAATTGCACAAGGTGTTCACGGAAAAGTACTTTCCATTGTCAAAGAAGTTGAACCACAAAGATAAACTCAACAACTTCATGGCACTACCTGGAGATTCTATGAGTAGTTCGTGGGATAGGTTCACCACATTCATTGGAAGTGTTCCGAACCACCACATTAATGATGAGTCACTAAAGGAGTATTTCTACAGATGTCAAGATGACAATGGTAAGGTTGTGCTTGATACGATCGTTGGAGGATCATATGGTGAGTGCACTTTTGAGGATATCGCTAAGAAATTGGAGAAGACTTCCCAAAACAATAAAGCATGGAGCACTCAAAAGTCTGACACTCGAAGAAGCACATTTGTAGTTCAAGTTACACCTAGTCAATCTATCGACAACATTCGTGAGGAGATGGCGTAGAAAAGGAAAAAACTTAGGTTGGTATTGAAGTATGTAAGTGAATGCCTAGAAAAGGTAAATGTGGTGAATTACTTGACTAGGACTCCACTACCACTGGAAGAGGAATGTTACTACGAGGAAGATGCTTACTTGGTGAATGATCAGACAGGGGGTTTTTGAGCCAATGCCCAAGGTTCCAATTCGGATAATTGGCGCCAAGGACAAGGAAACCAAGGTTGTAACTATGGAAACTACAATCGAGAGGGTCAATATGTCCTGGATGGGAAATATAGTCGCGACAACAACTACAACCGGAATAACTATGGCAAAAGGAATGATAGAGTTAAGCCTTATGTTCCTCTAAAAAATTTGTAATCTGGCAATAAGGAAGCTGGGGGTAGTATGTCACGGATTGAAGATATGATGCAGAAGATGATGAAGAGGATGTGATTCAACTTATGAGAATGTGAAGGAGATGCGAAACGACTTGTCTGGAATCAGTCAAAAGTTGATTCCTATATAGTGTCGATCAAACAACTTGAGCAGCAGATAAATCAGTTGTCCACTACAGTCAACCACGTCCGCCTAGCACACTTCTTAGCAACACCATCCAGAATTTGAAGAATGATGGACATTGTAAAGTAGTCACTACTCGAGGGGGTAAACAGACCATTGATTCACCTATTTCGTCTGAGGTTGAAATTGTGGTTGAGAAAGATAATGATGAGATTGAGGTTACTAGATAGTCCAACAATGCTACGAGAAGGAAGCGGACATAACCCAAAAAGTTATTCCCATGCCTAGACCACCACCTCCATTCCCAAAGAGGTTGGTTAAGAAGAATGAAGAAGGGAAATACCGCAGGTTTATTACTATGTTGAAACAGCTTTCTATCAATGTTCCGTTGATAAAATCTTTGGAGCAAATGCCTAGTGGAAATTCATGAAAGACTTGGTGACAAAGAAGTGGGTCGTGAGTTTTGAAAATGATGATAGGTTCCAACATTTTAGTGTTATTGCCACTCGACCGCTCATGCAGATGAAAGAGGATCCTGGTGCTTTCACTATCCTTATAGCATCATGTTGTGCATTTTTTTAAGGCGTTGTTTCATTTGGGTGATATATTAATCTAATGTCATTTTCTATTTACAAGAAGTTGGGTTTAAGGGCTCCAAAATTGACTGCGATGCAATTACTCATGGCCGACAGAACTATGAAGAGGCCATTGGTGTTCTCTAATATATACTTGTGACAGTGGAGTCTTTTATTTTTCCAGCGAATTCTTTGATACTTGACTGTGAGGTTGATTTTGAGGTTCCCATCATCCTAGGGAGACCATTCCTTGCTACTGGGCGCTCCTTGGTCGATATGGAGAAAAAGAAGATGAAGTTCCAATTGAATAGTAAAGAGGTAACTTTTAATATTTGTTGGTCCATGAAGCAGGAAAGTGATCTCAAGTCAGTGTCAGTGGTGACTCATATTGTGGAGGGAGGTTCTGATGTGTCTATTGAAGAGTGGTTTGGTGTTGATGCACTTGCAGTGGTGATGATGATTATTGAGGGTGATGGTATTGAAGACTATGATGAGTTAGTTGCCACACTTGATAGGTTTGAAGTCTGTTCCAAACCAAAGAGATTGGAGTTAGATATGAAGAATCGCGACTCTCCACCCGCAAAATCATTTGTTGAAAAGGCTCCAAAATTGGAGCTTAAGGCTCTACTAGCACATTTGAGGCATGTATTATTGAGGAGATATGGTACTTTACCAGCCTTCATTGCGGCCTATTTGAATGCGGAACAAGTTAAGGCTTTGGTATCTGTATTGAAGAGGGTCAAGTGGGCTATTGGGTGGACTATTGCGGACATTATTGGAATTCCTCCTGGCATTTGTTCTCATAAAATCCAACTTATGATGGATCACAAGCCTAGTATTAAGCACCGAAGGAGACTAAATCCACCTATTTAAGAGGAAGTGAAAAATGAAATCAATAAGTGGTTAGATGCTTGAGTCATTTATCCCATTGCATATAGTAGTTGGGTTTGTCCTGTTTAGTGTGTTCCCAAGAAAGGTGGGATTACCGTGGTACCTAATGCGAAAAACAAATTGGTTTCGATGTGGCCCGTGACCGGATGGAGAGTATGCATGGACTACTAGAAATTGAATGCTTGGACAGAAAAGGACCATTTCCTTGTGTCGTTCATGGATCATATGTTGGACTGCCTTGCTGGTAAGGGTTGGTATTGCTTTCTTGATGGTTATTTAGGCTACAATCAGATCTCCATAGCCCCGGAAGACCAAGAGAATGCAATCTTCACTTGCCTTTATGGTACTTTTGCCTTCAAACGGATGCCATTAGGATTGTGTAATGCTCCAGCGACCTTCCAATGTTGCATGATGTCGATATTCTCTGATACGGTGGAGGACACTATTGAGGTATTTATGGATGATTTCTTTGTGGTAGGTGACTCATTTGATGGTTGTTTGGATCATTTGACCGAGTTACTTAAATGGTGTGAAGAGTGCAATCTTGTGCTCAATTGGGTAAAGTGCCACTTCATGGTGAAAGAGGGGATCGTTCTGGGTCATCGGATTTCTGAGAAAGGTATTGAGGTTGATAGAGCTAAAGTTGAGGTAATAGAAAATCTTCCACCACCTATCTGTGTTAAAGGTGTTAGAAGTTTTCTTGGGCATGCAGGCTTTTATAGGAGGTTTATCAAGGATTTCTCTAAATTTGCACACCCATTGTCCAAATTTCTTGAAAAGGAGTGTAGGTTTGATTTTGATGATGCTTTTCTGAGAGCATTCAAAGAGTTGAAAGAAAATCTAGTTTCTGCACCTATAATTATTTCACCAGATTGGGGGAAACCATCTGAAGTGATGTGTGACGCGAGTGGAGTTGCGCTTGGTGTGGTATTGGGACAGAGGTGAGAGAAGATTCTTCATCCTATTTACTATGCCAACAAAGCTCTAAATATGGCTCAAAATAACTATACAGTGACTGAATATGAACTCCTTGTTGTGGTTTTTGTATTTAAGAAATTTTAATCCTACTTGCTTGGTACTAAGGTTATAGTGCATACTGACCATTTTGCATTGAGGTATTTGATGCCTAAGAAGGATGCAAAACCGAGGTTGATTAGATGGGTATTGTTGCTGCAAGAGTTTGATTTTAAGGTGAAAGATAGAAAGGGAACAGAAAATCAAGTTGCTGATCATTTGTCCAGATTAGAGGAGGAAGCTATGCTCAAGCTAGGAGATGGGACTAAAATAAATGATGTGTTTCCAGATGAACAGGTATTGGCGGCTTCTCATGATCTTATTCCTTGGTTCACAGACTTTGCTAACTATTTGGCAAGTGATCTAGTTCCATTGGATTTTTCTTTTCACCAAAGGAAAAATTTTATGCATTATGTGATGAAGTTCTTTTGGGATGAGCCTTAGTTGTTCCGTATTTATGTTGATGGGACTATCTGTCGTTGTGTGCCCGAGGTTGAGATGATGAGTATACTAGAGGCGTGTCACTCTTCGCCTGTTGGTGGGCATCATAGTGGTACTCGGACTGCGCATAAGATTTTACATTCTGGGTATTACTGGCCTACCATCCACCAAGATGCTCATAATTTCTCCAAGTCTTGTGATTGTTGCCAAAGAGAAGGAGGAATTTCAAAGAGGCAAGAGCTACCTATGAATCCAATTTTGGTGATTGAGTTATTTGATGTATGGGGCATTTTTTTTAAGGGTCCATTTGTGAGTTCACATGGGATGAAGAATATTCTTGTTGTGGTTGATTATGTGTCGAAATGGGTGGAAGCAATTGCACTTTCAAACAATGAAGGTAAAAGTGTCACCGCATTCCTCAATAAAGAATATATTCTCCAGATTTGGTACACCAAGGGCGATTATCCGCGATAGAGGTTCCCACTTTTGTAATAAGTTGTTCAAGACATTGCTAGAGAAATATGGAGTCCGTCATAATGTAGCCACTCCTTACCATCAGTAGTGTAGTGGGCAAGTTTAAGTGTCCAACAGAGAGATCAAGCAAATTCTTGCTAAGACTGTGAATGCAAATAGAATTGATTGGTCAAGGAGGCTTGATGATGCTCTATGGGCCTATCACACCGCACTGAAGACTCCCATCTGTATGCCCCTCAACCAACTTTTATAAGGGAAGTCTTGCCATTTACTGGTAGAGCTAGAGGATAAGGCTATGTGGGTGCTAAAGAAGTTGAATTTAGATTGGGGCGCCGCATCGAGTCAAAGAGTGAATGACATGAATGAGCTTGATGAGTTTCACCTAAAAGCTTATGAAAGTTAAGCCTTGTCTAAGGAAAAGTTGAAGAAGTATCATGATCAAAAGATTGGAAAGCGTGAATTTGTTATGGGTGATTTGGTGCTTCTATTCAATTCAAGGTTGCGCTTGTTTCCTGGCAAGCTCAAGTCCAAGTGGACCAGGCTATTCACAGTCACTCAAGTGTTCCCACATGGAGCGGTCGAGCTCGAGAACAAGGTTCAAGGTTAACGGGGAAAGGATCAAGGTCTGCATGGGGAAATAAGATAGTGTGCAAGAAGTGGTTGAGGCCTACTACCTTGATGAAGTCTGAGTAATCAAGGGGCCTACGTCTTTCCACGACATTAAATCAAGCACTGCTTGGGAGGCAACCCAAGATGTACAATCTAGCCAGCGATAGGTTTCTCTTTTCTATTTAGAAGTTTTCTTTATTTATTTGAATTTATGTAATCCTTTAGATAGGTGTTTCATTTTTTTGTATTAGTGTTGGCTAGATATAGATTAGGGTCTGTGTCTAAAAAGTGTCGAGAAAATGTAAAAATAAAGGCTTAACGGTTGCTACATGTGCATGGACGAACAACTGAATATGAACACAACATGTTGTGCAGAGTTCTACGGCCCCATCAACGGTCTATGGGTCCATTCACGAACTGTGAATGGTGTCCGTAGACCCCAGGTAATTCCTCAAAAGTCTCTAAGTGTAAGAGTCATCTACGGACCGGACCTGTGGTCCGTAGGTCGACCCACAGCCCGTAGACGGGGTTTCGTGGGTCGAAACCTAAGGTTTGCCTGACCCGACCCGGACACCTTTTAAAATAAAATCCTTCATTTTTTTATTCATCTCCCGTATTCAAAACTCCCTTCCAATGGTTTCTAACCCTTTCCTCTCCAAAAATCACTACATTAAACTCCCAAATCCCACAGATCCCTTCCAATTCACTTCCCTACAATCCTATATCACTCTTTCCTCTTCCAACTTCCTCATCCCCATTTCCCCAGGGATTCCATTGTTTGAGTTCAGTGTCAAAGGCTAGAAAGAGGTTTTCGGAGGCAAGTCCATCACACAATCACCCACTTTCCTTGCTTGAAAGGTAAACGACTTCACTCTAACTCTAAAGTTACTGTTCATTGTTGTGTTAGGAAGTCACGAAGTGGATCTTGACCTTAAGTGGTAAAATTTTATGTATAATCAATGATTTGTATGCTAAAAACACCCTTAGGATGATATACTATGATTGTTTTGTCTTTTTAATCGAAATAACTAGTTCAAAATGGTCTAGATTGAAGTTTTGACTTAGGGTACCTAGTTCAGTATGTCAAAATGAATAAATTGTAAGTAGTCGAAACCTATGGATGACAAACTACCATATATTATGTTGAAATGCATGCTTAGACTTAGGATGATGGTTTAATTTGTTCAAAAATGGGTACAAGAATGAAGCAGTTTGATACCTGGTACAGGCCTGATTGACGAGACTACGTCCACAAATCATAGGTCGAGTCCGTGGGTCTATTCCACATGAAATATTCATCGAGTGTGGAACCGCGGATGTGGACTAAGGTATGTCATTCCATCGATGGACCGTTCTGCATATCTTTGGTTCATATCAGAGACCTAATATTTGGGTACTCTAACCTATGGAAAGGACTTACGGACCGTGGGTCGGCAGTTCAGCTACTGCCCAAATTTTTTTCAATTTTTGGTTTGGTTCATTCTTTGTTCTAAAATTTTTTGAGTGTGTCATTGGTTTATTTTGGTACTAACTAAGCCACCACAAGTAGCATGGCTCCCAAGAAAGCTCTGGTCTACGCCACAAGGGGCAAGTCCAAATCAGTGGCACCAACCTTTCGGCTAATTGATGTAGATACTAATGTGGAGACTGACCCAGCATATGTCCTTCCCACTACGAGGACATCCCTTACCGCACCACGCACCATATGAAATCAAGCCCAACAGGTGATTCCTCACGTAGTCACTGCCTCCCTGTCTGATAAGGATGATACATTGATCGATTCACCGGCTAGTTCTGAGTCTGCTTCTACTTCCAGCTTTGGCTCTGCATTTGGCTCTAGTTCTAATGGTGCCAACGCTTCATCCTCTGAGGCTATTAGTGTGGGGGACATTCCAGTGCCTCCAAACATAGATCCTTCTCCTATTGCAGATGAGCCAAGCTGATGGTGTGTGAGTGGCCAGTGGCAGATATATAGAGACGCTTGCATGCTAACTAAGAAGGAGAGGATGACTCGATTAGTCACCGAGGAGCACAGGGAAATCACAGGCAGTCTTTATACTATGCCCAACATCCATGATCTCTTCTAACAGCACAGGTGTGAGTGGATGGCACGTAGCATAGGGTCCTATAGAGAGAAGATCTTCAGGGAGTTCTATTTTTCCTATGCAGCCACCCTCCGAGGTTCCATTGATAGACGGGCCAAGCCCGCCGCCCAGCCTCCACCCAAAGGTAGACTAGTGAGCAGGTTTTTAGTTGATATATCTAACACCACTATCAAGAGGTTCCTCTACGGTCCGGGCCACACTCTACCACTCAACACATCCGAGTTCGACTATCGTTGGGACATTGTTAGAAGCGAAGCATTCCAAAGGATTGCATATCAGAGGGATACTATATTGCGCTGGTTAGCCTGTCATCTTGCCACAGACAGAGAGTGCACCGAGGGGTTAGCACATCGAGCTTAGGTATAAAGAAGGCCACCCTCACATTTGTGGCCAAATTCTTCTTATTGTTGGTGCGTAATCGGGTGTCTCCTACGTAGGAAGATAATGTGCTTACATGGGACTGCACAATCATGGTCGCAACTCTGGTTGCTGGGATGGAAATTAATTTTGCTCGCATGCTGGTTGTGGAAATTCACGAGAGGGCCTTCAAGGCCACCACCACCTATCCTTTCCCCTACCTTATTTTTAGCTATGTAGGGATGCTGGAGTACCGATTTGGCATTATGACAAGTTGGGGCAAGCGAACAAGACTTTGGACATCGGCCTGATTAGGGATGAGGTCAACGTAGCTGCATCGCGCAGATAGTTCCATATTGAGGTGCCACCATTGGGAGCGGACTTGGTTGATGATGTGGAACAGATGCAGGGTGAGAAGCCTACCCCTCCAGCCACTACTATGGATGCTTCGGTTTCCCTTTCTCCAGCTGCCTGTCAGGCCCCTAGTGCGTCCAGAGCCACTCAATCTTCAGGGTCTTCTACCGTGCCTCTAGCCTGAGTTCAAAAGCTGGAGGCCTAGATGGCTACACTAGTTCAGCATGTGCGGCCTTGGATGCAGTGTGCGATTGAGGAGTCTGCGACTAGATTTGAGTAGTGAATGGAGCATATGATGGACCGTAAGGTTCATGCCATTCACCAATGCCTTGATGTATTTGAGGATCATGTATTAGAGTGACCAGCCCCCACCACTGATGTGTCTGCTTTCTAAAAAGAGTTAGCGAGTCTCTAGGATGATCTTGATGCCCTCCTAGCTCCACCAGAAACTGTGCCTGAGTCGGCCCCCACAGCACTGATTGATGATATGGTGTTAGATGCACTATTTGGAGATGAGATGCCACCACTTGTTTCTTTATGTCATGCTGGAAGCGGTCCCACTCTTGTAGGACTTCTGACGACATTGAGGCTGGGAGAGCTCGCAAGAGGGAACGCCAGGAGCTTGAGGTAGCACGGAGGGCCTCTATAGTTAATGAGAAAATGCACCAGCAGTGGGCTAAGGAGGTAGATGTTGGTGCCTCTAGCAATGTGAGCTCCACTGATAGTGCAGTGAGATTTGATGGCAGCACTACTGAAGGTGTTGAGTTGATAGATGCAGGCACTACTGTTGGTGACCCGAGTGTTGATGCAGTGAACTCCGGGAAATCGGACACACCCACTTGCTAATAGGTTTTTGGTATTATGCGCCACAAGTTTGCTTCACCTGATCCTTCATTCTGTAATTTTGGTGCATTGGGGACAATTGAACTATATTTTTTTGGGGGTGGGGTAAATGAATTGTGAGTGATAGGGTGAAGTCTGAGTAACCCAACTCATATTCCTCTCTTGGGGTTTTCTTGCATGCGTTCTTTTCCCCCAAGAGACTGTTTTAATTTCTGTTGAATCAGCATGTGTTAGGATTGTATATGTAGAAGCATGATAAAGATTAAAGCATGATGGCATAATTAAGAATTAAATTTGATACCCGTCCAAATGTTGTGATATGTTCAAGAATCTGTAGGCTAGAATGAGTTGAATGTGTTGGCTCTTAGTATGACATTATATAGAACCAATTTTTCTCATGACTTAAGCTAAAAACTTGAACTGGGTAATCTGATAATTTGATAATGAAACGATATTCCAAGAGTGTGAGAAAAGTTAAATGTTTCGACAGTTTGTGCCAATCTGGAACTTACCCCGTTGGTCTTGCTAAGATGATCTTGGCAAGAATTTGGGAAGTGATCATAGGCCTTTGTTAAAATTAGTCCACATCAACCTAAAATGATCCAACCAAATGAAATCAATTTTCCAATTGATCCAAATTTAAACCTAAAATTGACCATTTCTTTTGATTCACCTAACTAGCCTTCCCTAAAATAAGTGTTTTCGCCCCAGTCCCTCATTGGACAAATGCACCTTGACTTAGTCCAAAAGCCTAAGTTGAGGGTGGCTAATGCAAAAAGTGACCTCAATATTGTCCCTGGTTTGACATCGGATATTGTGCACCTCAAATAATGGAAAATCCATAAGTTGAGGGTTGCTATGAAAGAGGAAACGGAAAGGAAAAAAAAAGGTATGAAAAGAGTTTGGTGTTGAAAAAAAAAAAGAAGAGGATGTGACTGTGCAAAATAAAAAAAGATGATGATAAATAAAAGTGTTGAAAAATAAAGAAAAATTAAGTGAAAGAAAAAGAAGAAAGTGAAAAATAAGAGCCACAGAGTCAAAAGTCACATCCATGTTGAAAGGAGTCAAAGGGAAAGAAAGTAAAATGCAGGGATGTCAAAAATTGGTTGAGAAAAGAGGTAAAAAGCCAATGTAATGTGAAAGAGGGCAGAAAGTCACTAAAAGTACCCAAATGTACCACACACGATCATGAGCCTACGTTACAAGCTAAGAAAGTCCTATAGTGATCCTAGAAACTAGTTTGAAAAGTCTAAGCAGTGAAAATAAGGGAAAGACTACGGTACTGAGCACTAACTATACTTGAAATCACTTATGAGCGTGAGTGTTGAATGAATCCTAAAACTCTAAATTCATATATTTTGTGTGAAAAGGATTCTGTTTGAAGTGAGGGAACTAGTTACCTTGTCGGAGTGTTGGTACCTTGGTGAATGTGAAAAAACGTATGTTGTGTGTCTATCGGTCGATCTTTGTCATATCTTGATCCGCATGAGTTAGCTTGTTGAGTCTAAGAGAAAATATTTTCACTAGAAAAGGGAGTCTGGATAGAAAGCCATATGACTGCTTGAGCTTGAATGTTTGTTTCTGCATAAGTGTCATTAGAGTCTTAGTGCGTCGCTTGAGGACAAATAATAAATTTAAGTTGAGGGTATTGATATACCGTGAGTTTATCATATTTTTAATACATTTCACTTAAGAGTTGTGTGTTTCTATGGCCATTTTGTATTAGAACTAATGTTTATTGTGCTAAATTTGCAAAAAATAGGCTTGGACGAGGTTGAGAGAGATACAACTGAAATTCTACAAAAGTAAACACCCACGAAAGTGACCTACGGACCGTAGGTCCAGTCACGGTCTGTCAGTGGGTAAGTGCAGATTGCTTATCAGGGAAGTCTAATTAAGTGTGGAACTACGGAGGCGAGTGACGGACCGCAGGTCGACCCATGGATCGTCCTTCACGTCTTTCAATGATCACTAAGAGTTGAAGTTTCAGTACCTGATGAAAAGTTCTAAGTGTGGAGCCACGGAAGAGGACCCATGGACCGTGCATCGACCCACGGTCCGTACTGCACGTCCGTCGATTCCAGCTGAGTGTTGAAGGTTTCAAACTTCTGAGAAATTGTCTATGTCTTGAGCCACGGAAAGGACCTATGGACTGTAGGTCAGTCTACGGTCCATAGGTCAGTATCGTCAATTAAAGCCGCGTCCAAAAAAGTTTATTCCTTATATCATTTTCTTTTTGTTTAGGACAAGTTTTTCTATAAATAAGGCATATAAACCTCGGTTTTGGGGGTTAGACATTATTGTTTACTTTTAGTTCTTGATATTTTCTTGGGAATCATCTTGCAAACTTTAGCAAGTTGATTTCCTAATATCGGTTTATAAAGATTCTTGCTTTTTGAATTTCAATTGGAGATTATGGGTTCCTTCTACTCAATACGTAAGTTCATGAATTCTTCTTCTATAATTATGAAATGTGTTCTTACAAGCTTGAGTAAAATCCACAACTAGGGTTATGGGAACCATGAGCAATTAACAATGTATGAATAATAACTAAGTAATTCTTGAATAGTGTTGATGCATGCGTTGATAATTCTTTCGTTTATAAGTCTTTTTAATAAGTGCATGCATTAGAACTCACCTTGTTTCTACTTGACGGACCAAAGAGGTAGTTAATAAGAAAAGAATTATCAACAAATATTTAGTGTGATACTATCTAATAGTCTAATGTCAATTGATGCAAGGGTTAAAACTAAGTCGTACATTGACGTGATGTCTAATCTGAGGTAAAGATAAGGGTTAGTAAATTATACACACGTAGATGGGCCAAGGTGTGGGGTGAAATTTCCTATTTGGTAGACCAAGCAACTTATGGATACATAACTTACCACTTTGCATGTGATACACTAGAAAAGGATTACTATTATTAGGATTACCGTGTTAAGAGCTTATGAGGAACACATACACCCTAGTTTCACTCTCTTATTGATAACAAAAAATTTCAAACCAAGCTCACTTGTTACTTAACAATCAATCAGTTATTTGTTTCAAACCCCCCTCCCCTTAAATTGTCTCAGAAATATGTTGACTAAACGAATATAATCGTAAGCTAAAGTTAAGTCTAAACCATATTCCTCGTGGGATCGACCCAAACCTACATGTTGGGTTCTTTACTTGATAACGATCACTTATACTTCTTTAGGGAGGTGTAATTAGAGCATATCAAAGAGAAGAGGTTGTCTACTGATGGAGTCATAAACAGATATTTAGAGATTAGGAGTTGCGTGAGGTCTCACAAGTTCCAGCTATTCACTCGTACTCGTGGCCCTTATGTTCTTAATTGGGTCCGGGAGCTCTACACTGCTTATGGAGCTTCAGTGCCACAAAATAAGAAGCAAGAAACTAAATTCAAACCGGTTGATTATGTGGTTGTCAGGGGCAAGAAAGTGATGTGTGGCAGTACTAACATAATTGTTGTCTTGGAATGCACCGATAACATTGCAGACGATTACCAGTACAAAATCAAGACCAAGTCCTTGGAGAATATGAAAAGCTAGTTAGCTCCTCTAATTTATGATGGTACTCCTAGGTGGTTAGAGGCAAGAGCTCCGATAGAGAAGAAGGACCTCCATGTAGCAGTAAGGTACTTGTTTGGCTTTATCAATAGTACTATCATGCCATCCCAGAATGAGTCAATCCTTCGCCACACAAAGGCGGCTTATCTTAGATCAATCATTGCATAAAAGCGCATAAATTTGGGTATGATCATTAAGTAGGAGATGGCCATAAGGGCCAAGCAGCGCCAAACCTTCCTTCATTTTTTGGTGCTGATCACCGAGCTATGCAGACAGCCCGAGTTCCCTTTCATGCAAAGAAGGATGTGGAAGTGATTTCCACATCTTCTACTAACATCCGACAGATTGAGGCGGAGTACTTGAAGGATGAGGACGAAAAGTAGAAGGCAGCCCCGGTTGATACATCCTAATTGTGGATACAGATACATTACCTGCAGAGGCACCTTTGCCTACTCCAGCCCCTAGGCCTTAGGTATATCTAGCGTTTCCCCCTCCATGATGCCTAGTTCCTCTACAGCTCCCTTGCCTCCTAGGTCTGGTGCCTCTGTTGCTGCTATTTCCCGACAGCTACTCAACCAGGGTGCTTTACTATGGATGGGGCAACTAGCCCATTCTACTGATAGGCGCACCTCCAGTCTTGAGGCCACCATTCTTGGCATGATTGAGAGGGCCCTTGCTAATGTTGTGACACCCATAAGTGTGACTATTGATTCCCTTACGACATAGATAGCGGTGTGTGAGCGAGGCCAAGGGGTCACTGATGAGGTGATGGCCCTAAAGGCCATGATTGTTGAGCTATGAAATAACATGGACCAACTGAAGTCCACAGATATGTCCAAGATATTTGGTACTGCAGAGATCCCCGATATGCCTACTGATACAGATGTGCCTCTGACTACCACCGAAGATAAGGCTCGAGTTGAGATGGTAGATAATGCAGAGTTTCAGGCTGAGACTGATGAGGAGCAGCTTGGTATTGATGAGGCAGATTCTTATGAGGGCCTTACAGAGATTAATGAGGCCATGGTAGATTTAGTTTTGCAGATATCTCTGACAGACACTCTCATGGCTGACCCTAGTGGTGTTAGCAGTGTTGATATGACACTAGGCATTGATGCCCCGACAAATGGAGAAATTGTGTAGATAGGACTTTTCTTTACCTCCTTCTCTATCATTTTTATTCACTTTTGGATATTTTTGTTGGATTTGAGGATAAATTGCTTTTTATTTGTGGTGGGGTGAGGTATTTCCATACCTACCTCTTGTGATTATTATTTTTGTATATATTGGGCTTTTTTGTTTGAATTGTGTTTTGACACTGTGTTGTTGATGTTTAAGCTTGTGCCTCCTTGTTTTAAATGCAAATGGTTTTTGACCCTTCTGAAAAATTTGCCACCTCTTGATTGTGTTTAATTGTGCCTGTTCTTGTGTAAATTTGAGTGTTGGTCATGATCAATACCGATGACTTGAATAGTGCTCTTAATCGAACAAAAATAAATGTGCAGCTACGATAAGGCCAAATGAAGTTGCATAGATAATATGTGAACTTTTTGCATTTCATAGAGACTAGCCGGTTATCAAATGAGTCTCTGGTGATGAACATTGCACACTAGCGAAAGTGTGGAGTCTTGTTTGATATTGGTGCCAATGCCTTGTATGAAGACACCTAGAATTTTCCCCGTTGGTCCGATTGACTAAGTGACATAAGCTCTTGAAATGATCTTAGGTAACAATTTTGAAGAGTGAAACAGTTTGACATTATACCTCTTTTGTGGCCGACCTTGTGCGTGTGTGAACCTTGCTTGAACCCCTTTTGAGCCTTTCCCTTTTCTTGGGAGAAACTTGAGAAAATGAGACCTGTCTTTATCCATTCACCCATAATCCTCATAAAGTGGTGTGTATTTGAATAGCCAACTTAGGCCAAAATCCTAAGTTGGGGATGTGGTGAAAAGAGAAGGTAAATCAAGAAATGCAATGAAGTCCCCCTTAATCCATGGTTTTGAGAAAGATGGACCCCTCCATACAAAAAAAAAGAAGAGAAAAAGAAAAGAAGAAGAATGAAAGTGTTATGGAATAAAGTTGTGAAAGTTGCAAAAGAAATGAGGTATCCGGTATTCCATGAAAAGTGAATGATGGGGTGAGTTTTGAGCATGAATGAAAATTTTGAAGAAAAGGAAAGAAAGTGATATTTATACAAAATTCCATGAGGATAGCAGCCACTGATCCTAAATGACCATATATTTACATTCAACCCTATTACAAGCCTTGGAAAGACCTTTTTGATCTTGAGTGAGCTGAAACGAATGTTGATTGGAAAATAAGGGAAAACCTATGGGTGAAGTCCTGCATGTGTTCATCTTTTTGAGTGTGAGAGTTATTTGTGATTCTGGAGCTATAAATTGTTGAATAATTGTGTGTGAATATGGAATCGTCTTTGTGTTAGGGCATTTGAGTACCTTTGTTGAGCTTGAGCTTGCATTTGAAGCAAGTATTGTGAACTTGAGAAACTTTGATAAACGATAAGTCACAACTTGAATATTTGAGTGCACAATTGATCCTTGCATGAGTAAGTTGAGTCTTGTTGTGTGCATTCATGATTGAGTCTTTTGTAGCATTGTTTGAGACATCCTTTTTGAACTGTTGAACTTGAGTTTTACTTGAGGACAAGCAAAAGTTTAAGTTGGGGGTGTTAATGAGTCCGAGATTTGGACTCATTTAGGGCTTAATTTGTATAGGTTTAGTGTCCTCAAATACTTATTTTGTGCCCATAACTAATGTAAAATCCTTGATTTTCAGGATTATGGATTAAGGAACAAAGCAAGGACACTAATTTGCAGAAAGGAACGAAGTGAGCTCAAAGAATGGAGAAAAGCAAGCTTGGTGATCGCCATGTCCACTTGACGAGTCACCGAATCGCTACTTGACCGCCTAAAGTTTCAGTGTGCCAAGCCCTAAAGGAAAGAACCAAGTCGGCGAGAAAAAGGAGTAGTCGGTAGATCATTGAGTGGTTCCGCGATGCAGTATTGGATCACCCATGGTTAGATACCTTGAGGATGCTAAAGGTCAAGGCAGAAAGGCGATTGAAGTGACCAAAGGGCGGATAGCCGAGTGGTTCGGCGAGCCCGATTTACTTTGCCGAGTGACTCTTCGCAGCACATTTTTGGCGACTATAAATACATTTTTGAACATTTTGTTTAGTATCTTAAAAATCAATATTCAATCT
The DNA here is from genome assembly GCA_029007595.1 of Solanum commersonii. NCBI lineage: Eukaryota > Viridiplantae > Streptophyta > Magnoliopsida > Solanales > Solanaceae > Solanum > Solanum commersonii. Next base: position 150,582 of record JAJTWQ010000308.1, read on the forward strand.
AAATAGTACCTATGTTCATAATTTTCTTAGTTTTGAACTGTGGGACAAGTTTACCTTAGCTTTGAAGAATTGAAGTTTTTCACTTTTGAGAAATTGGAAGTGGGTCATTGAGATTCTTCGATTTGGACCTTTGAAAAGAAAAAATTAATCTAACCTAGTTGATGGAAACTCAATTTGGTAATGATTTTTATCTTTTTATGATGTCTAGCTAAAACCACAATTCTTGGAGTGTGATTATGTGATTATGGGCGAATTTAGTTTATGGGTATTGCTAATTGTTAGTTTCAATGCTGTTTAGAAGTGAGTTTAATCATTAATTGTGGTTTAATTTAAGAATTTTAGTTGAAAAAGCAGTTTACCCTTGTGCTTTTTACTTGCTCAAGAGAGAAGTTTTAAAACTAAGATTATTGATTGATGGTCTGTGGGTATTGGGTTTTCATGGGTTCTGCTTGAGAGAGTGAATCCTAAACCCTTTTCCACGCATTCAGCTTGAGAGAGTAAATGGACTAAGGTGTAGGCTGGTCTTATTTTGCATGCTTGTCGATGTTCGAGAGAAATCGACTTGATTCCGGGTAAATAGTTTGTGAGAAAGTTTACATCCTTTATAGTTTAGCTTACTCACTAATATCTAGATATTTTCTAATAATTGCAATTACCTATTTGTCTATATTAGCCTATAATCGAATCACATCCCAAGAACCCGTCTCATTATTGTTATTTCGTATTGTTTGTGTGTTGTTGTAGTTGATAATTTCAAACGAAAACCCCTCATTTGACATTCGTGTCACCCCCTAATTTGAATGATGTCTTTATTCGAAAACTTCTATTCCTATGTCTTATTTGACCATGTTTACACTTTACTATTGACTCTTAAACACGTACCACTCCCTGTGGGACTCGACCCCTACTCATTTAGTTGGGTTTTATACTAACTAGCGATCGTTGATACTTAGAATTGGATGAAGTGTCATTGAAACGTTAATCAAAGATTTCATGCTATTGTTGAGTGTGGGTTTGTAACTTTTAGTGAGAAGCCGGAGTTCACCGAGTGCACTCAGTGACTCGCCGAAGGTCCTCTTTGATCTCCTTTTTTGCGCCCCTAACCCCTAAAATGCACTGTAACTTTTAGTGAGCTAGTCTGTGCTCGCCGAATGATTTTGGCAATTCGTCGAAAGGCCCCTCCCATCGTCGACAAGCCACTTTTCTGGAAATTGTGAAGCCAATCCTTTCGGTGAGCCTAATTTAGCTCGCCAAAGTGACTCGGCGACTCGTTGATCGGTTCGGCGAGTCTTTCTGCAATATAATTTTTGTAATTTTTCTTTAAAATTTTCTAACTTTCCACGATGTTTTTGCAGATATGGCTAGAATTAACTTGGACTTGCCGCCCCATAAAAGAGCACAGGGCATATTTATAAATGAAGGGGAAGCATATCCCCCTAAAAAAGGAAAGACGACACCTCCCAAGGGAAGCAAGGGTAAGGGCAAGAGGCCCATATCTGCGGTTCCGGACCACAACTTCGGCAGCGAGGGAGAGTCCTTTGACTCCCAAGTTGCACTCTTCTAGCCCGATGATGGCCAACCTCTACAGTCAAGGCGAGCGGAGATCCGTGCTAGGTCTCCCCCAGACTCATCGAGAGCTCCAGGGGCCACCCCTAATAAAGAGGATATAGTGCTAGCCTCGGCACCGACTGTGGTCCTAGTACCGCCAGTACAGGTTCCTCCTCCCCGTCTACAGATTAAAAGCTGATAGGTTGCGAACAATTCTCGAGGAGAAGCTGCTATCCATGGAGGGCTTAGTGGATATATACTCAATAGTGAGGGACATGCTCCAATATCATCGATACAAGGAGTTCACCAGGCCCCGAAGCCCCTATATTCCTACATGGGTCTGGGAGTTCTACACAACATACGGGGAGTTAGCACACAAGGGAAAGAAAAAGGCTAGCACTTTCAGGTCGGTAGAGTCTATCATGGTACGGGGGACAGTAGTGAGATGCAGCTGTAATCAGATCAACGGTGTTCTTGATATAGGGTCAGATTTTGATTACCCAAACTTGGCTACCACTACGGCGCCTTTGGCTGACCTAAAGGGCTGGCTTGCCCCCCTCATCTCTGAAACCACCCCGAGGTGGATTGAGGTAGGAGTCCAAATCGAGAAGAAGGACTTGAATATAGTTGTACGGTACTGGTTCAAATTCATCAACAGCTCCATCATGCCTTCTCATAATGAATCCATCCTCCGCCATCCAAAGGCGGCCTGCCTTGGGTCGATCATAGCTCAAAAAAGCATTGACTTGGGACTTATTATTACTCAAGAGATGGACATGAGGACCAAGCAATGCTAGCCGTCCCTTCCATTCCCGATCTTGATTACAGAGTTATGCCAGTGGGCTGGAGTTCCTCATGATGAGACGAGAGATATTGAGGTCACTCCTACATCTTCCACTGACATCTGGCGCATAGAGGCTGAGTACACTCAGAAGGAGGCAGATAGGAGTAGAGCATCTCCAATGGATACATCCCTAGAGGTGGACATTGATTATATACCTACAGAGGCATCTTTGCCTACTCCGTCCTTCGAGCCATTAGGTACTTCCACTCCTTCCCAGACTTCTGGCACTTCTACTGCTTCCGAGCCAACCAAGATCACTCAGGCCATGCTCCTGAAGATAGGGCACTTAGCCTATTCTGTGGATGTAAGGGCTACCTGATTGGAGGCTATTGTACTGTGGATGATAGAGAGAGCCCTTCTAGCTGCATTGGAACCCCTTCGAGCATTGATTGACACTCTCACGGTGAGAGTAGAGACTTGTGAGAGTCGCTAGGAGGCTACTTCAGAGGTTACGACTTTGAGATCTGAGGTTGCAGATTCGAGAAAGCTTGTGGACTATCTAAAGTCTATAGACGTCACCTCTTAATTTGAGGCAGCTCAGACTGAAGGTGCTCCAGCTACTTTTGAGATTCCTCCGACTACCACCACAGATATACCTATGGAGGATGTGGCAGCTGATGCATCAGAGGTGAAGACCGATGAGGAGCAGCTTGGGGAGCAAGATGCTGCCATATATGATGATCTCACCGACCTTAAGGATGCAATGTCTGAGACTGCCCACCAGACCTCCTTAAGAGACACTACCATGGTTGGGTCCAGTGGAGTTGATGTTACTGTTGATGTGACTCCAAGCACCGATGCCCAGGATAAAGTGTTTCACCGAGCATTGATGCCTCGACAGATGGAGAGAATGTGTAGATAAGACTTTTCTTGACCTCTGTTTCTTTCATTTCTATTGATTTTTAGTATTTTGTTCCATTTGAGGACAAATTTCTTTATATTTGTGGTGGGGTGAAGTATATCCATACCCACCTCTTGTGATTATTAGTTTTTTTTATCTATTGGACTTTTATGCTGAAAAGTGTGTTTTGACACTGTTTTTGTGGATGTTTGAGCTTGTGGCTCCTTGTTTTAATTGTAAATGATTTTTACCCTTCCAAAAATATTGAGCCACCTCTGGTTTTATGTTGATTGTGGTTGTTCTTATGCAAATTTAAGTATCGGTTATGATCAAATACCGATGACTTGAATAGTGCTCTTAATCGAACAAAAATGAATGTGCGGCTACAATGAGGTCAAATGAAGTTACATAGACAATATGTGAACTTTTTCCTTCTCCTTGTGACTAGATGATTGTCGAATGAGTCTCTTGTGATGAACATTGTACACTAGCGAAAGTGTGGAGTCTTGTTTGATATTGGTGTCAATGCCTTATATGATGAGATTACCGTGAACCTTATGTGATGACACCTAGAATTTTCCCCGTTGATTCGGTTGACTAAGTGATGTAAGCTCTTGAAATAATGTTAGGCAACAATTTTGAAGAGTGAAACAATTTGACATTATACCTCTTTTGTGGCCTACCTTGTGAGTGTGTTAACTTGCTTGAACACCTTTTGAGCCTTGCCCTTTTCTTGGAAGAAACTTGAACAAATGAGACATCTCTTTATCCATTCACCCATATTCCTCATGAAGTGTGGTATGTTTTAATAGCAAACTTAGGCCAAAAGTCTAAGTTGGGGTGTGGTAAAAAGAGAAAGAAAATCAAGAAATGTGAAGAATTCCCCCTTGATCCATGGACTTGAATAAGATGGAACCCCTCTATACAAAAAAAAAAAAAGAATGAAAAGAAGAAAGAAAAAGAAAAAGAATGAAAAAGTTGTGAAATAAAGTAGTGAAAGTTGCAATAGAAACGGGGTGTCCGGTAATCCATGAGAAGTGAATAATGGGGTGAATTTTGAGCATGACTGAAAATGCTGAAGAAAAGGAAGGAAAGTTGTTCATACCACATTTTATGAGGATAGCAGCCACTGAGCCTAAATGACCATACATTTACACTCAGCCCCGTTACAAGCCTTGAAAAGACCTTTTTGATCTTGAGTGAGCTGAAGCAAATGTTGGCTGAAAAATAAGGGCAAACCTATGGGTGAAGTCATGCATGTGTTCATCTTTTTGAGTGTGAGAGTTGTTTGTGATTCCAGAGCTACAAATTGTTGAATAATTGTGTGTGAATATGGAATCAACTTTGTGTGAGGGTATTTGAGTACCTTTGTTGAGATTGAACTTGCATTTGAAGCAAGTATTGTGAACTTGATAATCCTTGATAAACGGTGAGTCACAACTTGAATCTTTGAGTGCCCAACTGATTCTTGGATGAATAAGTTGAGTCGTATTGTGTGCATTCATGATTGAGTCTTGTGTAGCACTGTTTGAGACATCCTTTTTGAACTGCTGAACTTGGGTTTTACTTGAGGACAAGCAAAATTTTAAGTTGGGGGTGTTGATGAGTCCGATATTTTGACTCATTTAGGGCTTATTTATATAGATTTAGTGTCCTCAAATGCTTATTTTGTGCCAATAACTTATGTAAAACCCTTGATTTCTAGGTATATGGGTTGACGAACAAAGCAAGGACACTAATTTGTAAAGAGGAACGAAGTGAGCTGAAAGAAAGGAGAAAAGCTAGCCTGGTGATCACCAAGTCCACTTGGCGAGTTGCCGAATGGCTACTTGACATCCTAAAGTTCCAATGTGCCAAGCCCTGAAGGAAAGAACCAATTCGGTGAGAGAAATGAGCAGTCGACGGATCGCCGAGTGGTTCTATGATATAATACTAGATCACCCAAAGTTACAGACCTGGAGGATGTTGAAGGCCAAAGCAGAAAGGTGATGGAATTGACCAAAGGGCAGATCGCCGAGTGGATTGGCGAGCCAGACTTACTGTGCCGAGTGGCTCTTCGCAGCATATTCTGGTGACTATAAATATATTTTTGAACATTTTGTTTAGTATCTTTTGAAATCATTATTCATTCTGAATAGTGCCTGTGTTCATAATTTTCTTAGTTTTGAACTGTGAGACAAGTTTTCCTTAGCTTTTGAAGAATTGAAGTTTTTCACTTTTGAGAAATTGGTAGTGGCTCTTTGAGATTCTTCGATTTGGACCTTTGTAAAGACGAAATCAATATTACCCAGTTGATGGAAACTCAATTTGGTAACGATTTTTATCTTTTTATGATGTCTAGATAAAACTCCCATTCTTGGGGTGTGATTATGTGATTATGGGATGATTTAGTTTATGGGTATTGCTAATTGTTAGTTTAAATGTTGTTTAGAAGTGAGTTCAATCATTAATTATGGTTTAATTTAAGAATTGTAGTTGCAAATGCAGTTCTACCCTTGTGTTTTTTACTTTCTCGAAAAAGATGCTTTAAAAGTAAGATTATTGATTGATTGTCAGTAGTTATTGGGTTATCATGGGTTCAGCTCGAGAAAGTGAATCCTTATCCCTTTTCCACACATTCAGCTCAAAAGAGTGAATGGACTAAGGTGTAGGCTGGTCTTATTTTGCATGCTTTTTGATGTTCGAGGTAAATCTACTTGATTAGGGGTAAATTGTTCGAGAGAAAGTTTACCTCCTTTATAGTTTACCTTAATCACTAATATCTTGCTATTTTCTAATAATTGCAATTACCCATTTGTCTATATTAGCGTATAAACGAATCACATCCCAAAAACCCGTCTCATTATTGTTATTTCATATTGTTTGTTGTTGTACTTGATAATTTCAAAAAAAAAACCCTCATTTGACACTTTTGTCACCTCCTAATTTGAATGATGTCTTTATTCGAAAACTTCTATTCCTATGACTGATTTGACCATGTTCACACTTTACTATTGAATCTTAAATACGTACCACTCCCTGTGGGATTCGACTCCAACTCATTTAGTTGGGTTTTATGCTGACTAGCGATCGTTGACGCATAGAATTTGATGAAGTGTCCTTGAAATGTTAATCAATCATCCACAAATAAGTGACCCAATTAAAGTTTCAAATTGAGAAATAAAGGGAATTCTTACGAAAATAGTTAACACAAATCGGACTGACTGGTCTCTGAAGTTCGATGATCCTCTTTGGGCATACCGTACTTCTTTCAACACGCCAATTGACATGTCACCATATCAGTTGGTATTTGGTAAATCTTGTCACCTGCCAATTGACCTTGAACATAAGGCACTATGGGCATTAAAGGCGTTGAACTTGAATTGGGAGAATGCTTCGAAAGGAAGAATCAACTAACTCCATGAATTGGATGAATTACAGCTGAGGGCATATGACATGATGCCAAGATCCTCCAACGAGAGTTTAAAGTTGGCGATCTTATCTTGCTTTAAAACTCTCATTTGCAACTCTTTTCGGGTAAACTCAAATCCAAATGGTGAAGCCCATTCAAAATCACTAAAGTGTTCACAAATGGAGAAATTTAGTTTGAAAGGAAAGAGGGCTTGACTTTCAAAGTAAATGAATAACGCTGGAAGCTCTACTTTGGAGAAGGCCTTGATGTTCAAGTAATTGAAGTGGTGTATTTGGAAGATGTGTGATGGCATTTCCACGTCATGCCACGACATTAAATAAGGCGCTTCTTGGGAGGCAACCCAAGTTTTAGTTTTTCTTAAATAATGTTTGCTGAATGTGCAAGGTAAAATCCTCATATCTATCAAAAGGTCAAGTCGGTGAGCTGGCTGACCTTTCAGCCCACCGCCAAACCAATTGATGAGCTTAATTTAGCTCGCCTTTTAAGTCAACTGGCAGACACACCTACTCTGGAAATTTCAGTGAGAGGCAGGACCCGTCGATGCATTGCAAAACCAGTCAGCAAACCCGATGGAGCTCGCCTTTTGGCTCATGGTGGAAACCTATCTTTCTGGAAAGTTTGGTGAGTCCATAACAACTTGGTGATTCACCGAACTAATCGGCGTGCCTGGTACCTATTCACTAAATTGGTTGTAAAGTGAAGAGTCCTCCTACTTTAATATATTCCCTACTTGCTTGTCTTGTTAGTTACATTCATTATATTTGCATAGAGGACAATGTTAGGTTTTTTTTGGTGGGGTGTACTCTTAGGTTGAGGTATCGTGTGTTGGATTTGTGACTGATGGTTTGTAGTGTGATTGTTCTCTTGCATATTTGAGTATCGTTTATGATCAATACCGTTGACTTGAATAGTGGTCTTGCTTGAATGATATGTTTGTCCAATTCCAATGAGGCAAATTTGAGTTGCATAAGTCATGTGTGAACTCTTAGCATCTCATTGTGACTGGCCAGTTGTTGAAACAAAACTTGTGATGATCGTTGCGCGCGAGATAAAATTGTAGAATCTTGATTGATGATTGTGTCGAATGCCATGTGTGGTGAGGTTGTCTTGAAATCTATGCTTGATAGTACCTAGAACTTTCCCCATTTATCCAATTCACTGATGTAGGCGAATGATAGATATGATCTTAGGCACAAATTTGTGGAGAGTGAACCAAATTTCTATTATACCTCTTTGTGACCACCTTGTGAGAGTGTGAACCTAGTTTGGCCCCATTTGAGCCTAACATTTTCTTCTGATGAAACTTGAGCACATTTGACCTCTTTTTTCCATTACCTAAAATCTTCATGAAGCATTGGCCCTTTTAAATTGCCAAGTTAAGCCAAAAGCCTAAGTTGGGGTGTGGTGAAAAAGGAGCAAAGTCAAGAAGTTTGTAAAAATTTACCATTGATGGATTGTGTTGAAAAAGATGGAACCCCTCCATATATAAAAATAAAAAGCAAAATAAGAAAAAGATTGAAAAACATAGAGAATGTGGAAATAAAGTTTGTGCAATGGATAAAAGAAATGAGGTATCCAATGAATCATGCTTAACAGAACATAGAGTGGATTGAGAAAATAAAAAAGAGTGATAGAAAAGGAGAAAAAGTGAAATGAAGGTCATGCTTCATGAAGGTAGAAGTCACTAAGCCAATATAATCATACGTTTACCCTCAATTTCGTTACAAGCCTTGAAAGACCTTTGTGATCTTGATTGAGCTTAATGTCATGTTGATTCGAAAATATGGGCAAGCCTATGGGTAGAATCATGCATGTGTTTATCTTTGAGAGTGTGAGAGTTGCTTTTGATTACTTAATTTTGAAAATTGAATGAGCTTTGTGTGAGCATGAAATCATTCTTGATGTGAGGGCATTTTAATACTTTTGTTGAGCTTGAATTTTCATTTGAAGCAAGCATTGTGAGCTTTAGTTCTATTTGATGATGGCTAGTCATATTTTGAAACTTGTAGTGCACAATTGAACATTGCATTGCTAGATTGAACCTTTTGTGTGCATTCATGTTGAGTCTTGAGTAGCACTATTTGTAGACATCTTTGTTGAACTAATTGATCTTGTGTTTTACTTGAGGACAAGCAAAAGTTTAAGTTAGCGATGTTGATGAGTCGGGGATTTTGACTCATTTAGGGCTAACTATTAGAGTTATAGTGTCTTCAATGTCTATTTTATGCCCTAAACTGATATTAAAAAGCTAATTTGTAGCAATGAAGGCAAAAGAGAAAGGCAAGGATATTACTGGGCAAAAAGGAGCAAAAAAGCTGAAGAAAAGCAACGTTGATGCTCGCCAAAGCCACTCGGCGACTCGCCGAGTAGCTCTTCAGCTCGCCAAAAGTTCCAGCAAGCCAGCCCATGGACAAGAACAACTTGACAATATAAAGTGTGATTCAGCGAAGCGCTAAATGGATCGGCAATGGAGACTTAGCCTGCCTAAAGTTACAGAGTGATTGGTGAAAAGGAAAGCGAAAAAGGCGATGGAAAGAAGCAATCCGCGCATCGCCGAACAGGTTGCTGAGCCCGACCTCGATCGACTAAAGTTACAGCAAATAAAGGGTAAAAATTCAAGCCAAGAAAGCGATGAAGGGAGTGTTCGGCGAAGCACGACTTATTTCATCGAGTGGCTTCGAAGTTGAAAAGCTAAAAACGTATAAATGGAATTTTAAAAAGAAGATAAAGGAGTTATGAAGTTTTTGAGAGTTCCTACATTGTCCTAACATTGTTCTTTGAGTTTTTGAGTATAGATTTATGGTCTTATTGATTGGGAATTAAATTTGAGCATTTTGAAGACTTGTCAATTGTTAGCCAAGCTGATGAAAAACATAGTTGGTAACTATTTCTTGCTCTTTATTATGTGTGTCTAAAACACCTATACTTAAGGGTGTGATTCTGTGATTGAATGTTCCAATTAGATTATGGGTGTTAGTATTTACTAATTTTATTGTTATTTGAAGTGGGTTCAATTAGTAGTTGAGTTTTAATTGATGAATTGTAGCTACTAATACAGTTCTAGTTTAACATTCAAAGCTTGATTGAGAAAGAGATTTTAGAATTAAAACTATTAATTGATGATTGTAGTGATTGGGTTATTGTGGACTTAGCTTGAGAAAGTGGGTCTAAATTCAATCTTACTAATCTAGCTTGAAAAAGTAGACTAATTGAGGTATTTGGGTGTGTATATGTGTTATGCTTGTCGAGGTTCGAGAGAACTCGCTTGATTCGCGATAGTTGATTGAGAAATGGCTATTTCACTTATATCCTTGCCTACCCACTAAGATTCCACGACTTTTAGTAAATAATAATCACTCATATAGCAAAATTGGTGTTCAATCGATCACATCCCCAAGGATCCCTCTCAACTTGATCACTCATGTTTCTTCGTAGTTAATTTTTCACTCTAATCCCCCAAATTGACATTAATTGTCAAACTCCTGCCATTTACTTTAATTGTTTCAAAAATATCTACTTCTAAAAACGATTAGAACACTCATTTCCCTTCATAATTGAATTCTTTACTTTATCACTCCTTGTGGGATCGACCCCAACTCGTAGTTGGGTTTATACTTGATTACGACCACCTAAACTTAGAATCGGATGAAGTGTAGTTGAGCATTATCAAATACTATTTCTATACACATGATTAATAGTATGTATCCTAACAATCTCCCACTTAGACTCTTAACAATGCATCTACAACTTTCACAGGCAATCCTTTAGTTCTTATCGAAAGAATTCATACCAAGTTGTTTTCTCACAAAATTTCATCTAGTAGTGCTTCATCATAACAAATCGATTTTGTACTAGATATTGAGTGATGTTATCACGAAACCCTTTAAAAGTGTAATTCTTTTCGGGAGTTCAATCATGAAAATCCTCTCAAGCATACCAAATACATATATCTTGTTATGATTTTCCCACTATGACTAAGTACTACATCTATAATCACACTTTCAAGCTCTTGAGTCTTAATATTTTCTTCAAAACCTTTTGGTATTGAAATATTAACAACTTCTACATGTAGTGTTCTTTAATTTGATCAACATTACTTCCACTACTTGAGGTAGTAGTTTTCTTATGTCTAGTGATGTTTCTCTCACTACTTAAATTCAACGGAATGTCAATTTTGATATATCAATAAGATGTTTTTTGAGTGTCTGAGCTTACACCTGACTCATTTGTTATATTTTTCAATTTATGTAAAAACTAGTTTAACTTACAGGAACATGGTTTACTAAATTATCCTTTTCTAGAAATCTGATAGTTGTGTTGACAATTCCTTTATTTCTTTAGGATATTAAAGTAAACCTTTTTCATTATTTAGAATATTCAATCAACACACACATTCTGATCTTAATTTCAATTTGCTTATTCTCCTCACATCACAAGTATTGGACAATCCTATATCTTAACATGTCACATATTAGACTTATGTCAAATCCAACTAGTTCTATAGAGAATGAATTACTTAAACGCTAGTGTACTGATAAGTTTCATTCAATTTAAAAGATATTTTCTCTTATGAGACAGATTAATATAATTCAATTCATGAGAGATAATACTAATAAAAAATCCACGCATCAATATACCACAAGAGATAAAATATTCATCAAATGCACTAATATGAGAGTTACAAGAAAAATTTACTAAGTATCCATCTCATATTTAGTTAGAAACTGAAAATAATTCCTTCTAACATAAGGTATATGTACAATGCATTCTTCAAACTAATGTTTGATCTCTATCGAAAGAAATGCTTGAGTAGTACTAAGTGGGTCCATACAGTTTATTGAGAAGTTGAGATATAATATTAAATAAATCATAATATATTGTAATCCTAGATAATAAAATTTAAGGATCATTATTTATATATATATATATATATATATATATATAATGCACAAACAACTAATCGATGGGATTGGAGAACTGCTCATACAATGCACATGTTCAATGACCGATTATTCACTCTATAAACTTATACTGATCTAGCTCATATGGAGAGTCTACTATTAGCTTAAGTCAAGTGAAAATCAACTTAGTTATGTTCATCCAATCAAATATAACTCAATTTAGGAGAGTTAATATAGATTATCAAAACTAGCGATTAAATACATAGTGAGTTGTATTAATTTCATCCAATATGGAGGAAGGTCTAAACTAACACATGAAGCTAATACTATCACAACCCAAAGTATACCCTAGGTGTAACATGGTTTATAGAACCCCAAGATGCCCTACACAAGCCACTTAGCATACATTATACAAGACAACTGAAATAAAGAATTCAAAAGATAGAATTTCATATTTCAAAAGAGTTAGACAAAGCGGAAGTCTAACATAAGTTTTAATCAGTCATCTAATGCATCATAAGGAAAGTTATTTTAATGTAACTCATACATCACATACAAAGTATGAAAGATAATAGAAGACATGAACAAGTAAATGTATCTCGGTCATCGGAACATGAGGACTCACCAATACTCTTGAATTCGAAAGAATCAACTAGCCATGAAATGAAGGTAGGAGCATCGGACCCTATATTAATGAGACAATATAAGAAAAAGTATGTGTTAGTACATGGAATGTACCAACTATAGGGTAATATGCACCAAATAGATATGGTGCATTGAATGACTTAAAATATGTAAGCATAATATTTAAACATTTGAAGCATAAAGGAGCAATGGCATGTAAGTCATGAAATATGGTCAAATACATTAACATAAAGGACATGAGAAAAGCTTTGAAGGAATATAGTCATTTTAGGGGATATAAGCTTTAACCGACAATAAGATCATGAGAGCTGTGTCATGAAATCTGGTATATCCCTCATACCGAAAGAAGGGAAAAATACTTTCCAATGTATAATCCATACATATCATCTTTTTCTAAAGTTGTCACGACCCAAGAGCACCCCCTAGTCGTAACACGGCGTACTCGACCCTGAAGGGGTCTAATACAAGCCTCATAGCATTCTTGAACATAAGAACATAGGAAAATAGAGAAGAATTAAAATCTTTCTTTTACAATCGAAAAGACTTTTATTAAAAAGCAAGTGGAAGACTTTCTAGAAATTGTACACTATGTCTCAAACCATCTAATACTTTGAATACAACATTAGGACTTATACCATACAAAAGCTTTAACATAAACTAAAAGACATAAAGGATATTGTCCTCTAAACTATGAGGACTCACCAAGTCTTCATCTTCAAGCACCTTAGAAACCTATCCTTCAAGCATAGAACACCATTACCTCCAAACCCTACACTTTGGTAAAAAGGGAGAAGAAATATGGGTTAGCACATTAGATGTACTAAGTATGGAAGCCATGCAAAACATGCTAAAAATGGACATTTCATTTGAGAGTCCTGCTTTTATGCCATTTGGTAACACTTCATGAACATTGATAAAAAAAACAAAAGGCATAATATAAGTCACAACCAACATACAAGTCACATTTTCACATTTGAACAAGATCAACATATAAACCTTTACCTTTACCTTTACCTTAAGCCTTCACCTCAAGTAACCCTCAAGCTATACCTGTGCAATGTATGGATAGTGTCCCATACCACCACCCACACCAAGGCACCACCTTAAGGTCACCAAAAGTAAACTTATCATTCATCCTTTCCACCTTTACTCAATAAAGCATATAAGAGACATAAACAATACATGAGTCACACCATCACATTAAGACTAACATCTAAGACAACTCTAAGTCATACTTGTGCAATGTACAAGTAGCATCTCATACTACACTCACACTAAGTACTCCTTTGAAGTCACCATAGACAAGGCACATTCATATTCAACAAGTCATGACAAGGAAGTAACTCATAATACAATCCAAGTATAGCATGCATCATTTCATTTAAGCATAATTCACATTCTTCATTACATTAAGAGCACCTTTATTCATTAGACATTAGATTAACATTCTCATTGACTTCTTGTTTAGGAGGACATTCAAACAATAGTCATTAAGACTCAAAGAACTCACTATGACCCTCTCAAAGCCTACTCGTGCAATGCATGAATGGCATCCCATACTACCACCCACAGTTTGTATAACCTCTCAAGAAACCATAATGCACATCTCACATGATGGAAATAAGCGTTTAACTGACATAGACCATGAGAGCTAGATCATGGAATCTGCTGTACTGTCCCACATCGTAAGGGTTGGTCTACTTACCTAAGGTAAACCAGTATTTAACTTAAGTGGATCCACTAGCTAGACCTATGTGGGCACGTAGTTAAGGACAGGGATATTACTGCTAGATACCCTGTATCAACTCAAGCGAGGGCATCCATCTCAAGAGATTTTTACTAGAAACCCCGCCTCAACTCACGTGAGAGATTCCATCTCATTCAATATCCTCTTAGTGCTTAGCCTACATTACATAGAGTATTTTAACATTCATTACATTAAGGGATAAGAGATTGTTACTAGACACCCCGCCTCAACTCACGTGAGGGCATCCATCTCAAACCCAACATTCATTGGATAGCTCATAGATTCAAAGATGAGAATATCCTTTCATCTAAGAATCCCATTATCATTCATTAGTGTAAGATTGAGAATATCCTCTCAATCAACACATCATTAGCATTCATTAGAGTACAATTGAGAATAGCCTTTCAATAAGTACTTCATCATTAACATTACCATTGTACCTCATTCATTATTCATTCAAGTGTGTGTGTATATATGAGAATAGCCTTTCACATAATCATCATCATTCAAAAGTAGTAATAGAGAGATAACCTTCAATCCGAACACAATTAGCTTCTAGGCATGATCTTCATTCATTCATTTAGATCACACACATGCATCATATCACAATTATACATTAACCTCCACATGTAGGGTACAAGGAATCTATCCACCAATTCAATACCACAATATACATAGTAAATAAACACCTCCAACTTTCAAGTGGATCAACATCTAATTCACAATTCTAATTCAACAAGCAATTGATCATCACTTACCCTTTCAAGACCATGAATTCATTTTAACCAACAAACCCACTTCATAAGGCACAATTTAGGAATTGAGAGAAATCATGAGTTCATAGAGTATTTTCATCATATATCATCAATTAAACACCAATACAATCATAATTTGTCAGTAGAAATGATTTCAAAATGTTTGATGAAAGAACCCATGAGATTGAGTAAAACCCTAGTTTTTTCATACTTTGAAATCACCTTTGAATTGGCTCCTTGAATGAAAAGTTAGATAAGGATCAAGACTACCATACCTTTCTATTGATTACCCATGAAAATTGAAGAAGAAACACCTTGGAATCCCTAACCCTAGCTTGAACTTGACATTGATCTCCAATGGAGTTCTAGAGAAAAGAAATTTTGAGGGAGGGGTTTTTGATTAATGAAATATAAAATAGAATTTTATTGTTTTAATACTCTTAAAATATCTTAATAACTCTAAAATAACCATCCATACACTTAAAACAATTTACCAAATGGCCCTTGCCCAAGCTGTATCCAAACCAGATTGTACAGGTGAGGACCACGGACAATAGATGGGTCCACGAACCATCCTGGCTATCTGTGGTTCGTGGTTGGGGTTTGGTCTTCAAGGATTCTACAAGATTAGACCTATGGAGGCCATCCACGGATCGTGGATAGACCTACGGGGCGTGAACCCCATCTGTAGGTCACTACATTTTAGGAAGCCTCATGGTTTCCTTGGGGTTTAGACTTAGTGTCCTCCTCAAGGACCCTTAGGGTGGCCCTTGGGGGGTTGTACCTTGATGTCTAACCCCTAAACACCTTAACCATGGCTCGGGACAACATCAAACACCATCAAACTTCACACCAAACTCAAATGCACACATGTTATGCTCTAGTTCAACCTACTAGATTTTTGGGTCGTTACAAAAGTGGATCCACTAGCTAGGTAATTTAAGATAATCCTATGGGCGCACGTCTTTTGGGACTAGAGGTTTCTACTAGAGACTACCCTGAAACATCCATCTCATAGCCCTCTTGGGGCTAAGTATAAATCCCGTCAAAATAGATAAAAGTCAAATATGATTTTAATATAGGAAAGGCAATGATCAATACCAATCCACACTTTTGAGACCAAACATAGAATAGCTCCTTAAACATAATTCAATATGGATGAGAAAACATTTCATCAATGTGAACCCATATGTGAGAAATACCTTTTACAATCATGATCATAATAGTAAGTGAGAAATCCTTTCACAAAAGCATTGATACTTTCCTTTCAACACATCCCCAAATAATTTACAATAACTTCATCAAAGCATGCATATGTTCTGAAATTCATAGTTCATAGGTCCATGGGTTCATCATAGGTTCATAAATGAAAATTATAATTTAGACATAGGTCACTAATTTCAACTAAATATCATGTATTAAATTAAATCATTCATTAGAAGACTAAATCAACAATAATAAATTAAAATTGAATGAAATCCATAAAGATTGAATTAAAACCCTAACTGGTTATCTGAAATTCAATTGAGAAATTGGAAACATTGGGACCCCATGGAGGAATGGACTCCATGGGTGAATGCCCACGTATATTGATACTTCAATCCCAAAAATAATGGAGGACCGGTTAACTTGAATTAAGTTTGGCTTCTTCTTCTTCCTTAGTCTTGACAGAAGTTAGGGAGGATGAATTTTGTTAGGTTTTGGGGATTTAGGAGAATGGGATTTGAGTAGGTAATTAAGGATTGAAAAAACCTTATATGGGCCTTCGGATGAAAACCAAAATGACTTAGTTTTGATTTGAAACAATTACGAAAAATATTCAAAAGCCCCTTAAAATAACTGTCGAACCCTTCTACGGTTTGGATCTACAGTTCGTAGGACTTTCTATGGACCATCCTCGTAAACCATAGAAAAGTTTAGACACCTTTTATTTGAACCAAATTTTGACGGGATCTGTCTACGGCTCATATGTCTTCCGACTGCCAGTAGACACCAAGCTTGACCCTCAAAATTTCACCAAGTTTGGGAACCACTTACAATTCATACAAAGAATGACAGACTGTCCTGGTGACTCATATAAAAGGTACTGGGTCCTGGTTTAAAAATAATAATTTTCTCCCTTAATACTGTCCTACGACTCGTAGAAGACCTGTGAATCATTGATTGGTCTCGTAGACCTGAACCTGCTTGCTGTAATTTAATGCAGTCTTTCCCTTTTTTAAATCCAAGGTGTCACATCATCTCTCCCTTGGGAACATTTGTTCCCAAATGGAAATCAAGGCAATAAAAGGAGGTTAGGGTAAGAGTTCTAACGACCCAACATGAATGCAACTTCCCCATAAAGCACAAAACTAAGGAGGAACATCGACTCCAAGCTAAAACATATTAAAATCATTGTTTCATAAGGCATACATTCAAACCATATTCAAATGCATATAGACCTACTTGATAAAATGAGTTTACTTGATTGATTTATACTTGTTTATGTGCATTGAGTATGAACTACATATAGACCTCATGACATGATTCTTTGAGTATATTTTAGCTTGGATTGATGTTTCCTCCTCGGATATGTTCATTTATGTAATTGCATGCATGTTGGGTTGTTAGGTTAGAGTTCATACCCTTTATATAATTTTTTGAATCCCATTACCGGGGGGAGATATTATAACACCTCATATTCAAGAAAGTCCCAAAAGAGGTAATGGGGAAGAACTAACAGGCCAACACTTGGACCATGGACCCTCCACGGAACCCTAGATGGGCCGTGAAGCGGACCATGGTTTGTGGGGAGGCAGACGGGTCGTTATGACACCTGTGGGTAGGAGGCAGAACTTACCCCAAAGCTAGCCTCCTTCCACAAACCCCTAGATGGGTCGTGAAGGGGCAAGGCAGTAGGGGGCTTCCCCCAGGCCACTGGTCAAGTACCAAGGTTGACACCATGGCCCGTGAGGTTCTTGATGGCTTGTGAGGGCCACCATTTGGTGGTTTGTCAGCTTTAAGTCAGTGGCTTTTGGGTCTTTTCCTAATCTTTCTATCTTAACACTATATCATTTTTCCCTTTCCTAGAAGTCCTATATAAGTGTTTTTAACCCTAAAATTCCCCAATATAAATCATTCTCTAAAATTCCTAAAAGAACAACAAGTCTTCCTCTAAAATATTTCTCTCTCTAGAAAGCTTTAAGAAGAAGAAATCAACCTAGGGTTTCAAATCAAGCCTCCAATTCCACAATTGAAGGCAAGCTTTTGGAATTGAGGTATGATAGTTTTCATCCATGGAGCCCTTTCCACCATGGAGTTCCCAAATTCCCCAATTGAGTTAGGGTTTTCTTCCATGTTATGGGTTCCTTTCAATGTTTATTTACTTAATTGATTTATGAACCTTTATGCATGAATTGATAAAATTTCATGACTTTTTTGATGAATTCCCATGAACCCATGTCTGACCCATGTTTTCTAGATATTGATGATTGAAATTGGGTTTTGAACTATAAAAGGTGAATTATGGAGTTATGCATGTTCTTATGGAATTGATGAGATATGATGTAGATTGCTTGAAAGTAAAAGCATATATGTTATTGTTGTTGTTAATTGTTGTGAAAGGATTGCTCACATAACTACCTGATTCAAAAATGTGAAAGGTTTTCTCACATAAAGGATTCTAATGTTGAAAGGTCTTCTCACCTAAAATAAATCAAAGATAAGGAGTTATTATAATAAAACCTAGCTTAGATTTGTTACTTAATTGTACGTTTCCATGGATGACATATGACTTAGCTTGGATTTGGAAGATGATGTGCCCTTCCATGGATAATAATGACAAGTTAAGAAAATGACTATTTCGTAGGATTTACGCTTAGCATCGAGATGATTTTGATATGGGAGCTCTCCCGTTAGTAGAGGTCGGTTTCTAGAAGAAATCTCTTGATCCCATACCTATGTGCCCCCATAGGATGATTTTCTTAGATATACATTAGCTAGTGGATCCACATAAGCTAGAAGTTCATGATCTTACCTTGGTAAGTAGGACACCCCTTTTTGGTGTAGGGCAGACATCGGATTCTGTGTTGATAGCCCACACGGTCTTATATGTTGGTTAAAGGTAAAGCTCCCACGATAATGAACTAAGGTTACTTCAAGAAGTATCTCACATGTGACTTAAGATGATGTCTATTTTCATTGACCATGTTTTATGACTTATGTCCTCTAGTTATTTATATTCATGATTAAGCTTGGTCATTGAATATCACGAAAATGTCCTTTTTAGCATGATTTCATATTTTTATACATGGCTATCATACTTCGTACATATTTTGTACTAATGCATACTTTTTCCTACATTTCTCCAAATGTGGGAACCGGCCTTACATAATCACACTTTTGTGGCTAGGGATCTCAGATAAAAGACTTTAAGTTTGGTGAGTCCTCATATTTCCAAGGACCGAGCTTGATTTTTCTTTTGTCTTTACTTTCAGTTTTGGAACTTGATGTACATGCTACATCCCAATGATTTCTCATACACTAGATGACTTTGAGACGATGTTTAGACTTTCATTTTTCTCTATAAAACTTTTATATGTTGAAACTATCTTTTTTAATCTCTTTATCCTATTATCTAGTATGATGAAAGCTAAGTAGCTTATATGGGGCCTCTCGGGGTCTTATACTCCATGTTGCACCTAGGGGCTACCTTGGGTCGTGACAAATATTGTGCTTAAAAGAGTGATTGTCCCAGAATTGTACAAAAATGTTTCACTAAATTCATTAACCAGCGAATGATGGTGGAATCAATAGTGAGTGGTGCTTATTTTGATTCTTTTTATTTTATTATATTTATTTATTATTGAGTTTCTAATATTTAGAATTTAAGTATATGATTATATGCTTAGGAAGTATTTTGCTAGAGGACATGCAATAGTTCATGTTTTGGGATTTGATGACTTGGTATTTTACCAACTTATTGGACACAAATTTATGAATTATTTCCATGTTTTGATGATAATTGAAGGGGTTTTATGCCTTAGTTTTGTTGAATGCAAACATTACTTGGAAAAATTAAGTTTGATGGATTTAAAGCAAAAAAGCACTAAAGCACACAATCAATGGAACTGGTGTCCCGCAAAATCCAACAAGCATCTCATTGACTAAACATCAACTTGGATGTTGCAATGGTGCCTCAATATAGCAGCGTTCAATTGGTTTGGTATAATGACCAATCAACGTCACCCAATCCTGGTGTAGATGCACTTATTAAAATTGAAGGTTGACACGAAAAAGCTTCTGGCTCTCCACTTTTTCTTATTAGCATCTCATTGGTCTGGCGCAAGTCCTATGGATTTTGAAGTTGAAGGACTAAACCACAATTTTGAAAGATAGTGCTTCGTTTGGAATGTTCCAAAGATAGAATAGGGATTTGTGTAAATATGTAAATTTATATTTCTCCCAATTAGGGTTAGACTTATGAGATGTTTTGTGATATGAAATTTTTGATAAGATAGAATAGAAGAAAAAAATAGTAAAAACTTTCTAGATTGTAAATGAAGAAACCTCAAATTTGTGTCAATCCAAGCTTAGAATTTATGTTTTGCTTATCAATTTAGCTTTGAATGGAGCTTAAACTTATATATTCTCTATTTCAACTTGTATAAGTAGTTAAACCCTTATCTAGAGGTATGTGCTAGATGGGGGGTTTAAAACACTAAGGAGTCGTTTGGTTGGGAATAAATTATCCTAGAATAAGTTATCCTAGGGTTAGCTATCCCTGGATAACTTATCCCACCATGTATATGGGTCAACTTATCCCATCAATATGATATAAATGGTGGGATAAGTTATCCCAAACATGGCAGCCAAACAAGATACAAAAATTTTATCCCATCACTATTTATTTTTATCCCTCACACCAAACGACCCCTAAATGGATAATGATTAATCTACTCTATTATTGATTTTAAGTGGTTGCTAGCATCTATCAAGCTCTCTAAAGACATTTTTACTTGGTAAAGCTTAATGGAGTTAGGTACAACTCGAAAGTGAGGAGTTGATGAGAATCTCTCTATAGATTTGAGCAGGGTTGGGATAATCTAAGTGGTTTCACATTTATTTATATGAGCTAGGAATAGTCTATCTGCTCAAGAAATATTTCATGTTTTATTTAGAAAGGTCTTGGAGTTTGGAGAACCCAAAGGGACACACACTTGATAGTTTGAGAGAATATCGAGTGTATCCTAGGCAAAATAGTATCCATGTATGAATCAATTTGGTTAGGTTAATCTTTGCCTAATCGACTAAAAATCCCTATCGCTATGAAATCATTCAAATTTTCTGCCCCATAACAAGGATTCTTAGATACTCATGCTAATAAAAAGCATCACGAAAATTATTTGCACATAGTTCAAGAATAAAATAAAGTAGAAAAAAAGAAACCTAAGATGAATTTTTATCCCTTGCCCTTGCACTTGAAAAAGAAGACGTAACCTAACAAAAGAGTGTTGAGGTTCTATTTACAGGGTTTGGGAAAACAATCGCTTTCCCTTGTTGGAATTGGAATCCTAAAATATATGGAAATTTTTTGAAGTCGCGCTGGGGCGGCACACTACCAATGCACCAACATTAGGCGTCAAGACTTTGCATGTTGGCTCGGCAGGCCTACAGTGAGCCAGACAATGGCTTCTGTATTTTTGGCCTTGGCTCAATGCACCTTCATTGCACCAAGCATGGGCTTTTGTAGTTTAGGGACTAGGAAAACATGTTACAAGTGTGTCCCAGCCAAATTCTTCTTCGTCTGATCTTTCGTATGCTCGTTGAGTTGCATCCAAGCTTTCCTCCTATGCTCCAGCTCCCATGTGCTCAATTTCCTTTCAAATCCCATGTATTAGTTAATCACAAGTCTTAGTATTAATCATCACAATTTAATCAAACATAACAATTAGAATAAAGAATGTTCCTAAAACTAAAGGCATATGTGAACAAAATATAGCAAAAAGGGAACGTAAATATGCCCAAGATCATGGATCTTTCACTACCTCATCCATAGCGCCTTTCAGTGACACTACCAAGCACTCATCATGTGGCTTTTTAGGCATGTCCACCTTATATTTCACTGATTTATCACCAACTATACATTGGAGTTGTCGCAACTCCACATCAACAATAGTTCATCCCGTAGTGAGAAATCCAATACCATAAAATCCACCGATAAGATGAACTTATCTACTTTGACTAACATGTCAAATAGTATCCCAACCATTCTTTTGATAGAGAAATCCACCATAAAAAACCTCATACGGGTGGGCATGAATTTCCCGAGACCAAATTTCTTGCAAATTAGAAGAGGCATCAAGTTGATACTTACCCCAAAATCACATAAGTCTTTATGAAATTTTTGAACCCCAATGGTGCACGAAATAGTGAAAGCTCCTGGATTTTTTTCTATAGAAAATGAATTTACTATCAAAGCATTGCAATTGTGGGATATTTCAATTGTACTTACATTAACTACCCTCTTCTTTTGTAGTGGTTCCTTCATAAATTTTGAGTACCTTGGCATCTGCAACAAAGTATCAATCAATGAAATATTCATGGATAATTTTTTGAGTTGATCTACAAACTTCTTGAAATTCTCATTTTGTTTCTTCTTAAAACTCCTTTAAGGGTAAGGATGGGAAAGTAAGGTTCATCACTTTTACCAGATTTATCCCCTTTTTCTTCCTCAACGTCAATAATCACTCTAGGAAGATAAGCCCATTTTATTCACCAACGTTTACTTTTTCCTTCTTGGACAACTATTCATCAACCTCATCATGGAAAGGTAAATTAGGTTATACCTTATCATCAACTTCGTTTCTAGAACTTTGCCTTGCCATTACCTTAGGGCCTTCAAGCACTTTTCCATTCCTTTTTACTATTGCCATGCAATGGCCATAATTTTGTGTTTCGAAGAATATCACTTGAGAGTGTGCCCTTTCTTCTAGGATTCATTTGCACCGATAAATTGTTTATTTGAATTATATAAATGTTTGATTGAAGTGGAGTGAGACCTAGAAAATTGAGTTAAATAACATCGCTTTTGAGTTTCATGACCCCATTGTTCATAGACTCAACTCTTTTTAGAACTCAATTCAACATCTCTTCAATTTTGGAATCAGCCGGGTCACTAACACTAGCTTGATTTTGGGTAAGTATTGGAATATTGGAGAGGAACATATGAATTTGAACTTCCATGGTTGTACCTATCATCTCCTCTAGCTCTATCTGGATCATGCCATGGTCTTTCCTAGTCTCTCCATTGACCTACTCGGTCTCTCCAACCTTTATTTTCTTCCCCAAGATGCAGAGGGCCTTAATTAACAATTTGGTACCCTGGTCGAGAACCTAGCCCTAGATTCACAAAGTATCTAATATCCTCATCAAATGAGGCATAAGCATCCTCTTCTTCAAGTATATCTCCACTTTGTGACCCAAAGACAGTTACACTTTTACTTTCGTCACCTATCATGTAATTTGCTAAGAGGTGAATTCTTGTCATCATCCTAGTCCTTTGTTCATCTCATTCCTCCTCTTTCTTTCTCATATCATTGGCCATTGTTGAAGAAAAAACACTACCACGTTTAACCTTATCGCGATTATGTCATGCCATATTAGTTTTTACCATTTGATTAAGAGGGACGGTAGCTTTAGGGTAAGTAAATTTCTTGAAGGAGCCTCCATCCAAGTTATTTACTACACCTAGATTCACTTCATCCAATGCTGGGTAGAAAATTTGGAGTAAAACTTGTTTGTACAACTCAGTGTTTAAGCATTTTGTTACTTTCTTCTCAAACCTCAACCACACTCTATGTAGAGATTTTCGTAGCGCTTCTTCAAAGTTTTTTATCTCATGCCTCAGCTTAAACATCTTGGAGGGTGGATAAAATATTTTGAGAAAACAAGTCTTTAATTTCTCCCAAGTGGTGATTGATCCTCGGGTATCTCTCTAAGCCAAGTGGTAGCGTCTCCGGTCAATGACAAAGGAAACAACCTTAGCCGGACTAATTCTTGACTCATATTCTGCTTTTCTTTGCTAGGGAAACGAACTTCCACAAAATTCCTCAATTGGTTATTAGCATCTTCCACCGCTTTGCCTCACAATATTCCCTTTATTTGTAGTAAATGAAGCATTAACCTTGTCACTTAAAATACGATATTCCCTATCTCCGGTTAGACGAATTGTTCTGGCTACACCCAATTCCATGGGTGCTTTGTCCCAGCAAATTCATTTGCAAATCTCACATCACCAAAACTTTATTTGTTATGTTCTTGGTTTATCTTGCCCTTTTTTTGAAATCAACAACACAAAACAACAAAGTAACAAGAACACAAAATCCACTCAAGTTTTAAATTTGGAATCAACAAAAGACAATCGTTAACCGATCCCCGGGAGTGCTACAATTTTTTAGAAATGCTCAGCTATGTCTGATGTATCAGTGCATAGGCAGTCAATTATAAAATAATTACCCAACCTATGAGGCCAAGATCGTCCACAAGTATTTGCAAGTGGGATTCTTCTTCAATAGATTTTAAAATTTGAAACAAACATGTAAATTTAATGCTCAACAAGCATATATATATGATAAAATGAGGGGTTTTACTAAAAACTAAACTTCATCAATATTAAGCAATAAAATAGGCAATCAACACAAATAAAGTATATGAAGTTTGAAAAGGACTAGGGGTGTGCATAACGATTGGGGTTTCAATTCGAATGATTTACCGAAACAACATCGATTGATACATGGATATTTTATGTCTGGAATCTTGGGTTACTAATTGGTGGAATACTGGGCAATCCCAAATTGTCTTGAATAATATTCAAGAAAAGAGTCTTCTAGAAAAATTCAGAGAATTAGAGGAACTCCTCTTCTTGGACGAAATGATCAAGGAATACTCGGAAACACATCTCGAAGAGTTTGGGATAGGAATCCATAAAGAAACGATCCAATTAATCACGATACAAAATGAGAATCATATGGATATGATTTTGCACTTCTCAACAAATATCATCTGGTTTGGTATTCTAAGCAGGTATTCAATTTTGGGTAAGGAAAAACTTGTTATTCTTAACTCTTGGGCTCAGGAATTCCTATATAACTTAAGTGACATAGCAAAAGCTTTGTGTCTTCTTCTAGTAACTGAGTTTTTTCTCGGATATCATTCACCCCCAGGTTGGGAATTCGCTATACACTCTATCTATAACGAGGTTGGAGTTGTTGCGAATGAGCAAACTATAACTATTCTTGTTTGCATCCTTCCAGTAATTAGTTGGGGCAACATACATTTCTACATTTTTAGATTAGTCACATTGAGAAAACCTTGTAAATATATGGGTAAATGCTGAACTTAACTTTACTAGGATGAATAAATTAAATTTTTATGAAATAATTTACCACTCCAATGATGTGTGATTTTTTTGGTTTTCCATTCAGTGTTTGGTACTTGCATTAGAGACAGAATAGATCTTATTCTCAACACGTAGGGTCACATTTAGGAAAAAGTGCTCCCAACCAACAATTTTTTCATATTCAAGGATCGAACACGAGACCTCTAGTTAAGGAAGAAGCAGCCATATCCATTGCACCACATCCTTTGGTGGGTAATATATTATTTATTTGTTCCACTCTATGTTGTGTAAATAAGTAATACTGACAAATACTAGAATAACTCTCTAGTTCAATACCCTCAAAGTTGGTGATCCAAAAGATTATACTAATAACCATTAGAAATTTACTCTTTTAAATATTATGGCACCATTTTGACTTTATATTGTACAATAATAAGTGGCAAGTTGCATTATTTTCTTGTTTAGGGATTAAAGAGATAACTTGGTGGGCACTAAGCGAATTTACATGTTCAACGACTTATATCACATTGTCTAAAAAATGAAGATAAGTTACCTAATATTTTAAAATGAAATTCTACAACCCAATTTGAATATTTTAATAAGGCTTCTTATGGATTCATCTATGCTACATATTTACCTAATTTTTTATTGACTGAATGAATAGGTTAAAGTTGGTTGATCCTCTCAATATATATATATATATATATATATCGAGCGAAACTTGACTTGGTTAAACAGATCAAATTAGCAAATCTTACCACAAAATTAAGAAGTATTTATTTTAGACCACCCAAAATTGGGAGAATATTTTATATTAGAACTATATAGGCATATAGGGGAGTCCATACCTAATTCTGGTAGAAATGTAATATTAGTAAGTAATATAAATTTACTCTAGTAACTTTGTTGGAACTATTTTGACTTCAATTGGTACAATAAGTGCAAAGTTGTATTATTTTTCATGTTAGACTATGGTGAGATAATCCTTGCGGGTAAGAAGCAGCATTACATGTTCAATAACTAATACTATCATTTTGTCTAGAGATTATAATGTTTCGTAAAAAATCAGACGTACCCTAATATTCTAAAATGAAGTTTTACTATCAAATTTTAAAATTCTAATCGGGCTGGTTTGAAAAGGCCCTCTGGTAATTGGATTTGGTGTAATTACATTGTCTATCTTGTTTGGTTGGATAGGTAATTATTTGGTCAACATGTAATTGATGTAATTGGCAGGAGCTAATTACATTCTCTAATTCACAGAAAGAGGCTGTTAATTGCTGGTAATTGCACGGTGTAATTACCAGTTGATTACTTTTTAATTTCTTTTTTTATTTTTTTATTTTATTTTAATTTTTAATTTTTTAATTCTATTATTTTAAATTCTTTTTTTTATTTTATTATTCTAAAAATTTCTACAAGTTTATTTTTATTTTATATTATTATATTTCATTTTCTTCTCATTCTCAACCTTACTTCACGTGATTCTATTCATTTTTTTCTTATTGTCTATTTCTTTATGCCATACTTATTTTCTCATTAGCATAATTTTATTAGTATTCTAATTTTTTTAACTAAAATAGAATTTATTGTTAAGTAAGATTATTGACTTACGTTTTTTTAAATAAAATAAATCATATTTATGTATGCTATGTTGAAATTTACGATAAGAGTATTATGTTAAATTTTTTGTTTTGAATTTATAATTTATGTTATATTTTCAGTTTCATTTGTTTTAGTAATATTGAATTCACATTGCAAGTAATTTTTTAATTAGATTTGATAGATTATTTTTTTGTCAAACATTTTAATAATTTATGACATTTTATTTATATATTAATTTTTTTTATCAAACATGCATTTCACGATGTTCGTAGAATTAAACTTCATACTTTTAGTTTTTATGATCAATTCAATTGAAATATATTAATTTGAAAAAATATAAATTAATTATCTTTTCATAATATTAGTTAAGAACATATATTTATTAATTAATATATTTTCAAAAAATAATATAGATCGTAAATATTTAATTTAATATGATTTATAAAGTTTCTTATTTGTCTAGTATAAATTTAAAATAATTAATTTTTATTTTTAAAATTTAATATAATTTTATGATTGCAATTATGCATTCCAACAGAACATGTGTAATTACACTATGGCATCCAAACAGGACATGTGTAACAATAGTGTAGTTACGCTGAGGCAAATAAGCAGGTCAGTGTAATTACTAGACTCTGTAATTACTAGGCTGGTAATTACTACCCTAGTAATTACATCAATTCTAATTACCAGGTGGCTTTCCAAACAAACCCATAATGTTTTTATGGGACTAATTAGTTTATATATTCGTCTAAATTTTAGATGGATTGAATTGGGAGGAAAAAAGTGGGATTACAAGTAAATATTCGTCAAATTTTTAGCAAGTGGAGTGGGTTAAAATATTTTTACCCCATTAAAAAAATTTCGGTAAAGTTATATATATTAGTAACTATGAGAAAATATGCTTAGTTCATTTCTCCCATAGATGGAAAGGTAATACTAGGATTTTTTTGATATTTAATATGTTAGCTTTGTAGGCACTATTTTAGCATATAACTATACAATAAGTGGTATGTTAGATTGTTTACGTTGGACGAGGGAGCTAATAGGTGGATTTATTTGTTAGGCAAATAAGACTATCACTTTCTCTAGATAGCTTTGATGCCTATCAACAAATGAAAGAGAAGTATCCTATTATTCTTGAGTGAAATTTTACCATCAAAATTGAATATTTTAAAAAGGAATTTACCACTCCTATAATATGTGTATTTTTTGGTTTTTCACTCGGTGTCTGTTACCTGTATTGGAGCCTGACTATTCTAATTTACATCGTAGGGCCCCATTTAGGGGTAGCGCTTGTTGGGTTCAAAAGTGATTAGGGCGTCATGCGGAAACTTACAATTGTAAACCAAGACCCTGATAAATTAGATGCCAAAAAAAAAACATACTACATATTATTAATATGGTTTGGTCAATCGACCTACATATTGAAAATTAATATTTAAAAAATATAAATATGTTTAGGAGAAAATCTCCACATAAACAGGACTCTCTAAACGACTACATTGTAGATGCTATTGGGTTCTATTATGAGAATAGGGATCTTCAATTTATAGATTTCTAAATTTTTCCTCTAAGGAAAGAATAAACCAAATATGGAAGAAAATTATATTTTCCCTTCAAGAAAAGTTAAAACATTTATGGTAATACTTTGATTTTCCTTCAAGAGAAAAATAAATTTCAAATAAGATAAGAAAATCAGTGCAAAATCCTAACAAATCTCCCTTTTTGGCTTGAGTTTCTTGACAAAATTTGATCTACCTTCTTCATATGCATGATAATCTTGTTCTTCACATAGTCTTCATCGCCGCTGCTTATCATGGTAAAAAATAAAGTTTTAAATATATGGGTTAAAATGTTTTTAAAATATTTTGGTTTTATTTTTAAAATTGCAGCAACAGGAATGTTGAAAATATGGTTTAAAACATCTTGCCCACATGTAGCTAGACAAAAATCATAATTATCATCAAATTGATTACAAATTGATTTGAAACCATCTTAAGTCTGTCTTCAACCTCGATAACTTGGATCATTAAACCATTAGCTCTGATACCACTTGTTGGGTTATGAAGGTGATTAGGGCGTTATGCGAAAACATACAATTGTAAATCAAGACACTGATAAGTTAGATGACAAAAAAAAACATGCTAAGACATATTATTAATATGGTTTGGTCAAGTGACCTACATATTAAAAATTAATATTTAAAAAACATAAATATGCTTAGGAGAAAAACTCTTAAACGACTATATTGTAAAATTTATTGTGTTATGTTATGAGAATAAAGATCTTCAATTTATAGATCTCCAAACTTTTTCTCTAACGAAAGAATAAACTAAATATGGAAGAAAATTATATTTCCTTTCTGGAAAAGTTAAAACATTTATGGTAATACTTTGATTTTCCTTCAAGAGAAAAATAACTTTCAAATAAGGTAAAAAAATCAGGGGCAAAATCCTAATAGTGCTCCCTACCAAAAAAAATTCATATTCAGGGCTTGAACACGACCTTAGTTAAAGCAGGGTAAGCTTCATCCACTGCATCACATTCTTTGGTGGTAATATGTATTTTATTTATTCGACTCTATGTTGTGCAAGTAAGTAATACTAATAATTTTTCAAAAAAATAAAAATAAAAATGTAATACTTATAAACATAAAATAATTTTCTGGTTCAATAGTCCCAAAGATGGTGGCCCAAAAGATTATACTAGTGACTATTAGCAACTTACTCTATTAAATTTTATGGCACCATTTTGACTTTATATTGTACAATAATAAGTGGCAATTTGCATTATTTTCTTGTTTAGGGATTGGATAGCTAATCTTGGTTGGCAATAGGCGACTTTACATGTACAATTACTTATATCACATTGTCTAAAGATCAGTAAGGTTTGTCTAAAAGAAATGAAGATAAGTAACCTAATATATTAAAATGAACTTCTACAACCCAATTTGAATATTTTGATAAGGTTTCTTAGCTACATATTAACCTAATTTTAGATGGACTGAACTGGATGGGTAATACTAGGAGACTTAATCTATTAACTTTGTAGGCCCTAGTTTAGCATATCATTATACGATAAGTGGCCTGCTAGACTGTTTACATTTAGAGACGGGTGAGCTCTAACTCCATAGGTAAGGTCTTAACGGACGTCCAGGTTAAATGTTGGCAAAAATGAGGTCGAAATTCTAGATCACCAAAAAATCCATGGACTATAGTACTCGAAAATTGGTAAAATGGGGAGTTTCCCTTCTCCGGGGATCGTTTGACGTTGCAAATTGGCCATTTTCGCCGTGAGGGACAATTGGATCCATAGGTAAGGTCTTAACGGATGTCTAGGTAAAATTTTGGCA
This sequence comes from Solanum commersonii, assembly GCA_029007595.1. NCBI lineage: Eukaryota > Viridiplantae > Streptophyta > Magnoliopsida > Solanales > Solanaceae > Solanum > Solanum commersonii. The sequence goes on from JAJTWQ010000308.1 coordinate 180,613, forward strand.
TAAATAAGGTAGGTATTCTGGATCACCAAACAATCCATGGACTATAGCACACGAAAATTAGTAAAATTAGGGGTTTACCTGATTCGAGGATCGTCTGACCTTGAAAATGGGCCATTTTGGCCGTGAGGGCCAATTGGCTCCATATGTAAGGTCTTAACGGACGTCCAGGTTAACTGTTGGCAAAAATGAAGTCGGAATTTTGGATCACCAAAAAATCCATGGACTATAGCACACGAAAATTGGCAAAATATGGGGGTTTACCTACTTTAAGGATTGTTTGACCTTGAAAATGGGGCATTTTGGCTGAGAGGGCCAACTGGCTCCATAGGTAAGGTCTTAACAGACGTCCTGTTAAAATTTTGGCAAAACTGAGGTCAGAATTCCAGATCAACAAAAAATTCATGGACTATAGCACATGAAAATCGGTAAAATAGGGGGTTTACCAGCTCCGAGGATCGTTTGACCTTGAAAATGGGTCGTTTAGGCCGTGACGGCCAACTGGCTCCATAGGTAAGGTCTTAACGGGCTTCCAATTAAAATTTTGGCAAAAATGAGTTCAGAATTCTATATCACCAAAAAATTCATAGACCATAGCACACGAAAATTGATAAAATGGGGGGTTTACCTGCTCCGGGGATCGTTTGACATTGAAAATTGGTCATTTTCGCCATGAGGGACAACTGAATCCATAGGATATGTCTTAACGACCTCCATGTAAAATTTTGGCTCAAATGAGGTCGGTATTCTAGATCACCAGAAAATATATGGACTATAGCACACAAAAATCGCAAAATGGGGGGTTTACCTGCTCCGAGGATTGTTTTACCTTGAAAATGGCCCGTTTTGGCCGTGAGTGAACTGTCTACATAGGTAAGGTCTTAATGGACGTTCAGGTAAAATTTTGGCAGAAATGATATCAAAATTCCGGATCACCAAAAAATATGGTGAACAATAGCACATGAAAATTGGTAAAAGAGGGGGTTTATCTACTGTGAAGCACGTTTGACCTTGAAAATGGACCGTTTTGGATGTGAGGGCCAACTGGCTCAATAGGTAAGTTCTTCATGGACGTCCAGGTAATATTTTTGCAAAAATGAGGTGGGAATTTTGGATCACCAAAAAAGATGGTGAACTATAGCACATGAAAATTGGTAAAACAGGGGGTTTTCCTACTCTGGGGATTGTTTGACCTTGAAAATGGTCTATTTTGGTGAGGGCCAACTAGCTCCACAGGTAAGGTCTTAACGAACGTCCAGGTAAATTTTTGGCAAAAATATTGTCGGAATTTTGGATTACCAAAAAATCCATGGACCATAACATAAGAAAATCGGCAAATTTTGGGGTTTACCTTCTCCGGGGATAATTTGACATTGAAAATTGGTCGTTTTGGTCATGTGGGCCAATTGGCTCCATAGGTAAGGTTGTAACGAACGTCCAGGTAAAAGTTTGGCAATAATGAAGTCAAAATTCCGGATCACCAAAAAATCTATGGACTATAGCACACGAAAATAGGAGGTTTACCTGCTCCGGGGATCATTTGGCCTTGAAAATGTGCCGTTTAGGTAGTGCGGACCGACTGGCTCCATTGGTAAGGTCTTAAAGGACGTCCAGGTAAAAATTTTGGCAAAAATAAGTTCAGAATTTCTAATCACCTAAAACGATGGTGAATTATAGCACATGAAAATCGGTAAAATAGGGGGTTTACCTGCTTTGGAGCACGTTTGACCTTGGAAATAAGCCGTTTTGGACGTGAGGGCCAATTGGATCTATAGGTAAGCTCTTCACGGACGTCCAGGTAAAATTTTTTAAAAATGAGGTTGGAATTCTGGATCACCAAAAGAGATGGTGAACTATGCATATGAAAATTGGCAAAAGAGGGGTTATACCTGCTCTGGGCTTGTTTAACCTTGAAAATATGCCGTTTTGGCCGTGAGGACCAAATGGCTCCATAGGTAAGGTCTTAACGGACATCCAGGTAAAATTTTGGTAAAAATGAGGTCGAAAATCCCAATCACCAAAAAATCCATGGACTATAGCACATGAAAATCTGCAAAATAGGGGGTTTACCTGCTCCGGGGATCGTTTAACCTTTAAAATGGGCCTTTTTGACTGTGAGGGCCAACTTGCTCCATTGGTAAGGTAACGGACGTCCAGGTAAAATTTTGGCAAAAATGAGGTTGGAATTATGGATCACCAAAAAATCCGTGGACTATAACACACGAAAATCAGCAAAATAGGGGGTTTACCTACTCCGAGGATCGTTTGACCTTGAAAATTGGCCGTTTTATCCATGAGGGCCAACTGGCTCCATAGGTAATATAACGGACGTCCAGGCAATGTTTTGGAAAAAATGAGTTCGGTATTTTAGATCACCAAAAAATCCACGGACTATAGCACACCAAAATTGGTAAAATGGGGGATTTACCTTCTCTGGGGATCGTTTGACCTTGAAAATTGACCTTTTTTGTCGTGAAGGTCAACTGGCTCCATAGGTAAGGTCTTAACGGATGTCCAGGCAATATTTTGGAAAAAATGAGTTTGGTATTTCGGATCACCAAAAAAATCTTGAACTATAGCACACGAAAATTGGCAAAATGGGGGGTTTACTTGCTCCGGGGATCGTTTGACCTTGAAAATGGGTCGTTTAGGTAGTGCGGGCCAACTGGCTCCATAGGTAAGGTTTTAACGGATGTCCAAGTGGAGTTTTGGAAAAAATGAGGTCAAAATTTTGGATCACCTAAAAAAATGGTGAACTGTAGCATATGTAAATCGGTAAAAGAGGGAGTTTACCTGCTCAGGAGTACGTTTGACATTGAAAGTGGGCCGTTTTGGCTGTGAGGGCCAACTGGCTCCATAGGTAAGGTGTTCATGGACTTCCGAGTAAATTTTTTGCAAAAATGAGGTTGGAATTCCGGATCACCAAAAAATATGGTGAATTATGCACATGAAAATCGGCAAAATAGGGGTTTTGCCTTCTCTAGGGATTGTTTGACCTTGAAAATGGGTCGTTTTGGCCGTGAGGGCCAACTGGCTCCATAGGTAAGGTCTTAATGGACGTCAAGATAAAATTTTGGTACAAAATTAGGTAGGAATTCAGAATCACCAAAAATCCATGGACTATAGCACACGAAAATCGGTAAAATAGGGGATTTACCTGCTCCGGAGATCGTTTGACCTTGAAAATGGGGCATTTTGGCCGTGAGGGTCAATAGGCTCCCTAGGTAAGGTCTTAACGGTTGTCCAGGTAAAACTTTCACAAAAATGAGGTCTGTATTCCGGTTCACCAAAAAGTCCATGGACTATAGCATATGAAAATCGACAAAATAGGGGGTTTACCTGCTCTGGGGGATTATTTTAATTCAAAAATGGGACGTTTTGGCCGTGAGGGATAACTGGCTCCAGAGGTAAGGTCTTAACGGATGTCGAGGAAAAATTTTAGGAAAAATGAGGTCAAAATTTCGGATCACCTAAAAAGATGGTGAACAATAGCACCTGAAAATCGATAAAAGAAAGGGGGTTTACCTTCTCTAAGGATTATTTGACCTTGAAAATGGGCCATTTTGGCCGTGAGGGCCAACTGGCTCCATAGGTAAGGTCTTAACGGACGTCCAAGTAAAATTTTAGCAAAAATTAGGTTGGAATTATGGATCACCCAAAAATTCATGGACTATATAGCACACAAAAATTGGCAAAATTAGGGGTTTGCCTGCTCCGGTGATCGTTTGACCTAGAAAATAGGCCGTTTTGGCCGTGAGGGCCAACTGGCTCCATAGAAAAGCTCTTAACGGACGTCCAGGTAACATTTTGGTAAAAATGAGGGTGGAATTCCGGATCACCAAAAAATTCATGGACTATAGTATACGAAAGTCGGCAAAATGGGGGGTTTACCTACTCCGGTGATAGTTTGACCTTGAAATGGGTTGTTTTGGTCGTGAGGTTCAACTGGATCAACAATTAAGGTCATAACGGACGTCGAGGTGAAATTTTGGCAAAAATGAGTTCGAAATTCTGGATCACCAAAAATTGCATTGACCTTGAAAATGGGCCAACTGGCTTAATTGTTTAACCTTAAAAATGGGCCGTTTTGGCTGTGATAGCCAACTGGCTCCATAGGTAAGGTCTAAATGGACGTCTAGGTAAAATTTTGGCAAAAATGAGGTCAAAATTCTGGATCATCAAAAATCCATGGACTATAGCGCACGAAAATTGGCAAGATAGCGGGTTTACCTACTCCGAAGATCATTTGATATTTAAAATGGGCCCTTTTTGCCGTGAGGGCCAACTGGCTCCATGGGTAATTTCTTAACTGACGTTCATGTAAAATTTTGGGAAAAAATAGGTCGAAATTCTGGATCACCAAAAATTCCATGGACTGTAGCACACAAAAATCGGTAAAATAGGGGGGGTTTACTTGCTTCGGGGATCGTTTGACATTGAAAATGGTTCATTTTGGTCATGGGGGCCAACTGTCTCCATAGTTAACATTTTAACGGATGTCTAGGTAAAATTTTGGCAAAAGTGAGGTGAAAAATATGGATCACCAAAAAAATTCATGGACTATAGCACACGAAAATAGGCAAAATGGGGGGTTTACCTGCTCCGGGGATCGTTTGACATTGAAAATGGTTCGTTTTGGTCATGAGGGCCAACTCTCTTAATAGTTAACGTTTTAATGGATGTTTAGGTAAAATTTTGGCAAAAATGAGGTGGAAATTCTGGATCACCAAAAAATCCATGGATTATAGCACACAAAAATTGGCAAAATGGGGGGTTTACCCGCTCCGGGGATCGTTTGACCATGAAAATGGGTTGTTTTGGCCGTGAGCGCCAATTGGCCTCATAGGTAAGGTCTTAACGGATGTGCAGGTAAAATTTTGGCAAAAATGAGGTCAAAATTCTGGATCATTTAAAATCCATGGACTATAGCGCACGAAAATCGGCAAGATAGTGGGTTTATCTGCTCTGAGGATCGTTTGACCTTTAAAATGGGCCCTTTTTGCTGTGAGGGCCAACTGGATCCATAGGTAAGGTCTTAACGGATGTCTAAGTAAAGTTTTGGCAAAAATAAGGTCGGAATTTTGGATCACCAAAAAACCCATGGATTTTAGCACACAAAATTCGACAAAATTGCATGTGTACCTGCTCCAAGGATCCTTTGACCTTGAAAATGGGCCGTTTTGGCTGTGAGGGCCAACTGGCTCCATAGGTAAGGTCTTAACGGATGTCTAAGTAAATTTTGGGCAAAACGAGGTCGGAATTATAGATCACCAAAAAATTCATGGACTATAGCACATGAAAATTGGCAAAATAGGGGGTTTTCCTGCTTCGGGGATCGCTTGACCTTGAAAATGAGATGTTTTAACCGTGAGGACCAATTGGCTCCATAGGTAAGGTCTTAACGGATGTCTAAGTAAATTTTGGGCAAAACGAGGTCGGAATTATGGATCACCAAAAAATTCATGGACTATAGCACATGAAAATTGGCAAAATAGGGGGTTTTCCTGCTTCGGGGGATCGCTTGACCTTGAAAATGAGATGTTTTAACCGTGAGGACCAATTGGCTCCATAGGTAAGGTCTTAACGGACGTCCAGGTAAAATTTTGACAAAAATGAGGTCAAAATTCTGGATCATCTAAAATCCATAAACTATAGCGCACGAAAATCAGCAAGATGGCGGATTTACCTGCTCCGGAGATCATTTGACCTTGAAAATGGGTCATTTTGGTCGTGAGGACCAACTGGCTCCTTAAGTAAGGTCTTAACAAACCTCCAGGTAAAATTTTGGCAAAAATGAGGTGGGAATTTCGAATAATCTATAAAGATGGTAAACTATATATAGCACATGAAAATTGGTAAAATAGTGGGTTTACGTGCTCTGGGCTTGTTTGACCTTAAAAATGGGTTGTTTTGGCCATGAGGGCCAACTGGCTCCATCGGTAAGGTCTTAACGAACGTCTAAGTTAAACTTTGGTAGAAATGAGGTCGAAATTTTGGATCACCAAAAATTCCTTGGACTATAGCACACAAAAATCGTTAAAATGTCAGGTTTACCTTCTCCGCAGATCGTTTGACCTTGAAAATGGGTCGTTTTGGTCGTGAGGGCCAACTGGCTCCACAAGAAAGGGCTTAACGGACGTCCAGGTAAAATTATGGCAAAAATGAGGTCGGAATTTTGGATCACCAAAAATTTCATGGACTATAGCATACAAAAATTGGTAAAAATGGCGGATTTACCTGCTCCTAAGATCGTTTGACCTTGAAAATGGGCCTTTTTGGCCGTGAGGTCCAACTTGCTCCAAAAGTAAGGTCTTAACAGACGTCCAGGTAAAATATTTGCAAAAACAAGGTCGAAATTGCGGATTACCAAAAAATCTATGGACTATAGCTCACGAAAATCAGCAAAATAAGGGGTTTACCTCCTCCGGGGATCGTTTGACATTGAAAATGGGTCATTTTGGTTGTGAGAGCCAACTGACTCCATAGGTAAGGTCTTAACGAACGTCTAGGTAAAAAATTTTGTGAAAATGATATCGAAATTCTGGATTACCAACAAATCCATGGACTATAGCACAGGAAAATTAGCAAAATAGCGTGTTTTTAACTACTTCGGGGATCGTTTGATATTGAAAATGGGCCGTTTTGGCCGGGAAGGCCAACTTAATCCATAGGTAAGGTCTTGATGAACGTCAAGGTAAAATATTGGCAAAAATGAGGTCGAAATTTTGGATCAACTAAAATCCATGGACTATAGCACACGAAAATTGGTAAAATGAGGGGTTTACCTGCTCCGAGGCTCGTTTGACCTTGAAAATGGGCTGTTTTGGCCATGAGGTCCAATTGGATCAATTGGTAAGGTCTTAACAAACATCTAAGTAAAATTTTGGCAAATATGAGGTCGAAATTCCAGATCACCAAAAAATCCACGGATTACAGCATATAAAAATTGACAAAATTGCGTGTTTATCTTCTCCGGGGATCCTTTGACCTTGAAAATGGGCCGTTTTGGTCTAGAGGGCCAATTGGCTTCATAGGTAAGGTCTTAATGAACGTCTAAGTAAATTTTTGGCAAAAATGAGGTCGGAATTTTGGATCATAAAAAAATCCATGGATTATAGCACACGAAAATCGATAAAATTGCATGTTTACCTCCTCCGGGGATCCATTAACCTTGATAATGGGCCGTTTTGGCCGTGAAGTCCAACTGGCTCCATAGGTAAGGTCTTAACAGATGTCCAAGTATAATTTTGGAAAAAATTAGGTCGAAATTCTGGATCACCAAAAAATCCATGGACTATAGAACACGAAAATCCGTAAAATAGGGATTTACCTGCTCTGGGGATCGTTTGACCATGAAAATGGATCGTTTTGGCTATGAGGGCCAATTAGCTCCATAGTAAAGGTCCTAACGAATGTCCATGTAAAATTTTGGCAAAAATGAGGTCGAAATTCTGGATCACCAAACATTTCATGGACTATTGCACACGAAAATTGGTGAAAATGGTGGGTTTACCTTCTCCAGGGATCATTTCACCTTGAAAATGGGCCGTTTTGGCCGTGAGGGCCAATTGGCTCCATAGGTAAAGTCTTAAAGAATGTCCAAGTGAAATTTTAGCAAAAATGAGGTCGGAATTTTATATCACCAACAAATTCATGGACTATTGCACACGAAAATTGGCAAAATGGTGGGTTTACCTGCTTTGGGGATCGTTTGACCTTTAAAATGGGTCATTTTGGTTGTAAGGGCCAATTGGCTCCATAGGTAAAGTCTTAAAGGACATTCAAGTAAACTTTTGGCAAAACATAGGTCAAAATTCTGAATAACTAAAAAATTCATGGATTATAGCATACGAAAATTGGCAAAATAGGGGGTTTACCCACTCGGGGGATCGTTTGACCTTGAAAATGGGTCGTTTTGGCCGTGAGGGTCAACTGGCTCCATAGGTAAGGTCTTAACGAATATCCAGGTAAAATTTTGGCAAAAACGATGTTGGAATTTTGGATTATCTAAAATCCATGGATTATAGCACTCGAAAATTGGAAAAAATATGGGTTTACCTGCTCTGGGTATCGTTTGACTTTGACATGGGATGTTTTAGTTGTGAGGGGCAACTGGATCTATAGGTAAGGTCTTAACGGACGTCTAAGTAAAATTTTGGTAAAAATAAGGTTGGAATTGTGGATAACCCAAAAATAAATGGACTATAGCACACGAAAATTGGTAAAATTGGGGGTTTACCTGCTCCGGTGATCATTTGACCTAGAAAATGGGCCGTTTTGGCCTGAGGGCCAACTTCTCCATAGGAAAGCTCTTAACGGACGTCCACGTAAAATTTTGGTAAAAATGAGGTTGGAATTTTGGATCACCAAAAAATCCATGGACTATAGTATACAAAAATCGGTAAAAAGGGGGGTTTACCTGCTCCGATGATTGTTTGACCTTGAAATGGGTTATTTTGACCGTGAGGTTCAACTGGATCAACAATTATGGTCTCAACGGACGTCGAGGTAAAATTTTGGCAAAAATGAGTTCGTAATTCTGGATCACCAAAAATTGCATTGACTAAAGCATACGAAAATTGTAAAAATAGGGGGTTTACATGCTCCGGGGATCGTTTAACCTTGAAAATGGGCCGTTTTGGCCATGATAGCCAATTGGCTCCATAAGTAAGGTCTTATCGGATGTCTAGGTAAAATTTTGGCAAAAATGACATCGAAATTCTGGATCACCAAAAATCCATGGACTATATAGCACACAAAAATTGGCAAAATAGGGGGTTTACCTGCTCCGGGGATTGTTTGACCTTAAAAATGGGTCGTTTGGCCGTGATAGCCAACTGGCTCCATAGGTAAGGTCTTAACGGACGTCCAGGTAAAATTTTGGCAAAAATGAGGGTGGAATTCTGGATCACCAAAAAATCTTTGGACTATTACATACGAAAATCTGCAAAATGGGGATTTTACCTGCTTCGGGCATCGTTTGACCTTGAAAATTGGCCGTTTTGGTCGAGAGGGCCAACTGGCTCCTTAGGTAAGGTCTTAACAGACGTCTAGGTAAATTTTTGGCAAAAATGAGATGGGAATTTAGGATCATCTATAAAGATGGTGAACTGTATATAGCACATGAAAATTGGTAAAAGAGGGGGTTTACATGCTCTGGGCTTGTTTGACCTTGAAAATGGGTCGTTTTGGCCGTGAGGGCCAACTGGCTCCATTGATAAGGTCTTAACGAATGTCTAGGTAAAACTTTGGCAGAAATGAGGTCGAAATTCTGGATCACCAAAAATTCCTTGGACTATAGCACACAAAAAATGTTAAAATATCGGGTTTACCTTCTCCGGGGATCATTTGACCTTGAAAATGGGCTGTTTTGGTCATGAGGGCCAACTGGCTCCACAAGAAAGGGCTTAACGGACGTCTAGGTAAAATTATGGCAAAAATGAGGTCGGAATTATGGATCACCAAATTTTTCATGGACTATAGCATACGAAAATTGGTAAAATGGCAGATTTACGTGCTCCGGGGATCATTTGACCTTGAAAATGGGCCTTTTTGGCCATGAGGTCCAATTGGCTCCAAAGGTAAGGTCTTAACGAACGTCTAGGTAAAAATTTTGGCAAAAATGATACCGGAATTCTGGATCACCAAAAAATTAATAGACTATAGTACACGAAAATTGGCAAAATAGCATACTTTCAACTTCTTCAGAGATCATTTGATCTTGAAAATGGGTTGTTTTGGCCGTGAGGGACAACTGAGTCCATAGGTAAGGTCTTGACGAACGTCCAGGTAAGATTTTGGAAAAAATAAGGTTGAAATTTTGGTTCACCAAAATATTCACGGATTAGAGCAGACTAAAATCGACAAAATTGCATGTTTACCTGCTCCGGGGATCCTTTGACCTTGAAAATGGGTTGTATTGGCCGTGAGGGCCAACTGGCTCCATAGGTAAGGTATTAACGGACATCACAGTAAAATTTTAGCATAAATGAGATCGGAATTTCAGATCACCAATAAATTCATGGACTATTGCACACGAAAATCGACAAAATGGGGGGTTTACCTGCTTTAGGGATTGTTTGACCTTGAAAATAGGCCAGTTTGGCTGTGAGGGCCAATTGTCTTCATAGGTAAAGTCTTAAAGGGCGTTTCTGGTGAGATTTTAGCAAAAATGAGGTCGAAATTTTGGATCACCAAAAAATCCATGGACTATTACACACGAAAATTGGCAAATAGAGGGTTTACCTGCTCTGGGGATCCTTTGACCTTGAAAATGGGCTGTTTTGGCCGTGAGGGCCAACTGGCTCCATAGGCAAGGTGTTAACGGACGTCCAAGTAATAATTTTTCAAAAATGAGGTCGGAATTCTGGATCACAAAAATTTTCATGGACTTTAAGCACACGAAAATCGACAAAATAGGAGGTTTACTTGATTCGGGGATCCTTTGACCTTAAAAATGGGCCGTTTTGGACGTGAGGGCCAACTGGCTCCATAGGAAAGCTCTTAACAGACGTCCACGTAAAATTTTGGCAAAAATGAGGTCAGAATTCTAGATCACCAAAAAATCCATATACTGTAGTATATGAAAATCGGCAAAATGGGGATGTACCTCCTCCGATGATAGTTAGACCTTGAAATAGGTTCAACTGGATCAACAATTAAGGTCTTAACGGACGCCGAGGTAAAATTTTGGCAAAAATGAGTTTGAAATTCTGGATCACCAAAAATTGCATTGACTAAATCACACGAAAATTATAAAAATAGGGGGTTTACTTGCCCTGGGGTCATTTGACCTTGAAAATGGGCCGTTTTGGCCGTAATAGTCAACTGGCTCCATAAGTAAGGTCTTAACAGACGTCGAGGCAAAATTTTGATAAAAATGAGGTCAAAATTCCGGATCACCAAAAAATCCATGGACTATTACACACAAAAATCGACAAAATAAGGATTTACCTGCTCCGGGGTTTGTTTAACCTTTAAAATGGGCCATTATTGCTTTGAGGGCCAACTTACTCCATAGGTAAGCTCCTAAGGAATGTCCAGGTAAAATATTGGCAAAAATAAAGTTGGAATTCTGGATCACCAAAAATTCCATGGACTATCACACGAAAATCGGCAAAATAGGGGGTTTACCTGCTCCGGAGATCGTTTGACCTTGAAAATGGGCCTTTTTAGCTGTGATAGCCAACTGGTTCCATAGGTAATGTCTTAATGGACGTCCAGGTAAAATTTTGGCAAAAATGAGGTCAGAATTCTAGATCACCAAAAAATTTATCGACTATAGTATACGAAAATTGGCAAAATAGGGGGTTTACCTGCTCCGGTGATAGTTTGGCCTTGAAATGGGTTGTTTTGGCCGTGAAGTTCAACTGGATCAACAATTAAGGTCTTAACGGACACAGAGGTAAAATTTTGGCAAAAATGAGTTTGGAATTCTGGATCACCAAAAATTGCATTGACTAAAGCACACTAAAATTATAAAAATAGGGGGTTACTTGCTCTGGATTCGTTTGACCTTGAAAATGGGCCATTTTGGCCGTGATAGCCAACTGGCTCCATAGGTAAGGTCTTAACGGACGTCCAGGTAAATTTTGACAAATATGTGGTCAAAATTCTGGATCACCAAAAAATTCATGGACTATATATACCACACGAAAATCAGAAAAATGGGGATTTACCTGCTCTGGGGATCGTTTAACCTTGAAAATGGTCCATTATGGCTTTGAGGGCCAACTGGCTCCATATGTAAGCTCTTAACGAACGTCTAGGTAAAATTTTGGCAAAAATAAGGTTAGAATTCTGGATCACTAAAAATTCCATGGACTAGCACACGAAAATCGGCAAAATAAGGGTTTACCTGCTCCGGGGATCGTTTGACATTTAAAATAGGTCGTTTGGCCATAATAGCCAACTGGCTCTATAGGTAAGGTCTTAATGGACGTCCAGGTAAAATTTTGGCAAAAATGAGGTTGAAATTCCGAATCACCAAAAATCCATGGACTATTATATATGAAAATCTACAAAATGGGGGGTTTACCTGTTCCAGAGATCGTTCGACCTTGAAAATTTGCCGTTTTGGTCAAGAGGGCCAACTGTTCCATAGGTAAGGTCTTAACGGATGTCCAGGTAAAATTTTGGCAATAATGAGGTCGAAAATCTGGATCATCAAAAATTTCATCGACTATAGCACACGAAAATCAGCAAAATGGTAGGTTTACCTGCTCCGGGTATCTTTGACCTTTACAATAGGTGGTTTTGGCCTTGAGGGACAACTGTCTCCATATTTAAGGTCTTAACGGACGTTCAAGTAAAATTTTGGCAAAATATAGGTCGAAATTCCGGATAACCAAAAAATACATGGACTATAGCACACAAAAATCGGTAAAATTGGGGGTTTACCCACTTGGGGGATCGTTTGACCTTTAAAATAGGCTGTTTTGGTCGTGAGGGCCAACTGGCTCCGTAGGTAAAGTCTTAATGGATGTCTTGGTAATATTTTGGCAAAAACAATGTCAGAATTTTGGATCATCTAAAATCCCTGGTCTATAGCACACGAAAATTGGAAAAAATGGGGGATTTACCTACTCCAGGTATCGTTTAACCTTGAAATGGGCCGTTTTAGCTGTGAGGGCCAAGTAGATCCATAGGTAAGGTCTTAATGGACGTCTAAATAAATTTTTGGCAAAAATGAGGTCAGAATTCCGAATCATCATAAAATCCATGGATTATAACACAAGAAAATCAACTAAATTGCGTGTCTAACTGCTACAGGGATCCTTCAACTTTGGAAATGGGCCATTTTGGCCGTGAGGGCCAACTGGCTCCATAGATATGGTCTTAACTGATATACAAGTAAAATTTGGGCAAAAATGAGGTCGGAATTTCGTATCACCAAAAATTCCATGGACTATAGCACACAAAAATTCATAAAATGGGGGGTTTACCAGCTCCAGGGATCGTTCGACATTAAAAATGGGCCATTTTGGCCATGAGGTCCAACTGGCTCCATAGGTAAGGTCTTAACGGACGTCCAAGTAAAATTTTTGCACAAATGAGGTCAACAATTTAGATCACCAAAATTTCCATGGACTATAGCACACGAAAATCTGTAAAATAGGAGGTTTACCTGCTACGGGGATCATTTGACTTTGAAAATGGGTTGTTTTAGCAGTGAGGGCCAACTGGCTTCTTAGATAAGGTCTTAATGGACGTCTAGGTAAAATTTTGGCAAAAATGAGGTCGAAATTCTGGATCATCAAAAATCCACGGACTATAGCGCACGAAAATTGGTAAGATGGCGGGTTTACCTGCTTCGGGGATCATTTGACCTTGAAAATGGGCTGTTTTTGTCGTGAGGGCCAACTGGCTCCATGGGTAATTTCTTAACGGACGTCTATGTAAAATTTTAGCAAAAAATAGGTCGAAATTCTGGATCACCAAAAATTCCGTTTACTATAACACACAAAAATCGGTAAAATGGGGGGTTTACCTGCTCCGGGGATCGTTTGACATTAAAAATGGTCCGTTTTGGTCATGAGGGCCAACTGTCTCCATACTTAAGGTTTTGATGGGTGTCTAGGTAAAATTTTGACAAAAATGAGGTCAAAATTTTGGATCACCAAAAAGTCTCTGGACTATAGCACACAAATATCGGCAAAATAGGGGGTTTACCCGCTCCAGGGATCGTTTGACCTTGAAAAAGGGTTGTTTTGGCCATGAGGGCCAACTAGCCTAATAGGTAAGGTCTTAACGGACGTCCACGTAAAATTTTGGCAAAAATGAGGTCGAAATTCTGGATCATCTAAAATCCATGGACTATAGCGCACGAATATCGGCAAGATGGCGGGTTTACCTTCTCCGGGAATAATTTGACCTTGAAAATGGGCCATTTTTGTCGTGAGGGCCATCTGGCTCCATGGGTAATTTCTTAACGGACGTCCATGTAAAATTTTGGCAAAAAATAGGTCAGAATTCTAGATCACCAAAAATTTCATGGACTATAGCACACGAAAATCGGTAAAAAGGGGGGTTTACCTACTCCGGGTATCATTTGACATTGAAAATGGTACGTTTTGGTCATGAGGGCCAACTGTCTCCATAGTTAAGGTTTAAACGGATCTCCAGGTAAAATTTTGGCAAAAATGAGGTCGAAATTTCGGATCATAAAAAAAATCCATGGACTAAGAACACGAAAATTGGCAAAATGGGGGGTTTACCCGATTCGGGGATCATTTGACTTGAAAATTGGTTGTTTTGGCCGTGAAGGCCAACTGGCTTCATAGGTAAGGTCCATGTAAAATTTTTGCAAAAAATAGGTCGGAATTCTGGATCACCAAAAAATCTCTCGATTATTGCATACGAAAATCGTCAAAATGGTGGGTTTACCTGCTCCGTGGATTGTTTAGCCTTGAAAATGGGCCGTTTTGGCGGTGAGGACCAACTGTCTCCATAGTTAAGGTCTTAACGAATGTCCAAGTAAAATTTTTCCAAAACTGATGTTGAAATTCTGTATAACCAAAAATCCACGGTCTATACCACACGAAAATCGGCAAAATAGGGGGTTTACCCACTTCAGGGATCGTTTGACCTTGAAAATAGGCTATTTTGGCCGTGAGGGCCAACTGGATCCATAGGTAAGGTCTTAACGGACGTCTAAGTAAAATTTTGGTAAAAATGAGGTTAGAATTCCGGATCATTAAAAAATTCATGGATTATAGCACACGAAAATTGACAAAATTATGTGTTTACATGCTCCGGGGATCCTTTAACCTTGATAATGGGCCATTTTGGCCGTGAAGAACACTTAGCTCCATAGGTAAGGTCTTAGCTGATTTCCAAGTATAGTTTTGGAAAAAATGAGGTAGAAATTCTGGATTACCAAAAAATCCATGGACAATAGAACATAAAAATCCGCAAAATAGGGATTTACCTGCTCCGGGGATTGTTTGACCATGAAAATGGGTTGTTTTGGCTGTGAGGGCCAATTGGCTCCATAGTAAAGGTCCTAGCAAACGTCCAGGTAAAATTTTGGCAAAAATGAGGTCGAAATTCTGGATCACCAAAAATTTCATGGACTATTGCACATGAAAATTAGCAAAATGGCTAGTTTACCTTCTCCAGGGATCGTTTGACCTAGAAAATAGACCGTTTTGGCCGTGAGGGCCAATTGGCTCCTTGGTAAAGTCTTAAAAGACGTCCAAGTAAAATTTTAGCAAATATGAGGTCGAAATTTCATATCCCCAAAAAATTCATGGACTATTCCACACGAAAATCAGCAAACTAGGGGGTTTACCTGTTTTGGGTATCGTTTGACCTTGAAAATGGGTCATTTTGGCTGTGAGGGCCAATTGGCTCCATAGGTAAAGTCTTAAAGGACGTTTCTGGTGAAATTTTAGCAAAAATGAGGTCAGAATTTTGGATCACCAAAAAATACATGGACTATTGCACACGAAAATCGGCAAAATAGAGGGTTTACCTGCTCCGGGGATCATTTGACCTTGAAAATGGGCTATTTTGGCCGTGAGGGCCAACTAGCTCTATATGCAAGGTTTTAACGAACGTCCAGGTAATATTTTGGCAAAAATAAGGTCGGAATTCTGGATCACAAAAAATTCCATGGACTATAGCACAGGAAAATTGGCAAAATAGGGGGTTTACCTACTTCAGGGGTCGTTTGACCTTATTAATGGGCCGTTTTAGCCGTAAGGGCCAACTGGCTCCATAGGTAAGGAATTAACGGATATCCAAGTAAATTTTTTGCAAAAATAAGGTCAAAATTCTGGATCACCAAAAAATCCATTGACTATAGCACACGAAAATTGGCAAAATGGCGTGTTTACCTGCTCCAAGGATCGGTTGCCCTTGAAAATGGCCCGTTTTGGTCGTGAGGGTCAACTGACTCAATAGGTAAGGTCTGAACGGATGTTTAGGTAAAATTTTTGACAAAAATGAGGTCGAAATTCATGATCACTAAAAATTTCATGGACTATAGCACATGAAAATCGGCAAAATAGCAGGTTTACCTATTTTGAGGACCATTTGACCTTGAAAATGGGTAGTTTTGGCCATGAAGGCCAATTGTCTACATATGTAAGGTCTTAATGGACGTCCAGGTAAAATTTTGGCAAAAATGATGTCAGAATTCTGGATCAACGAAAAATCTCTAAACTATTGCATACGAAATCATCAAAATGGTGGGTTTACCTGCTTCGTGGATTGTTTGACCTTGAAAATGGGTCGTTTTGGCCGTGAGGACCACCTGTCTCCATAGCTAAGGTCTTAACGGATGTCCAAGTAAAAATTTTCCAAAATTGAGGTCGAAATTCTATATAACCAAAAATCCATAGACTAAACCACACGAAAATTGGCAACATAGGGGGTTTACCCGCTTCGAGGATCATTTGACTTTGAAAATGGGCTGTTTTGGCCGTGAGGGTCAACTAGATGCATAGGTAAGGTCTTAACGGACGTCTAAGTAATATTTTGGCAAAAATTAGGTTAGAATTTCGGATCATTAAAAAATTCATGGATTATAGCACACAAAAATTGCCAAAATTACGTGTTTACATGCTGCGGGGATCCTTTAACCTTGATAATGGGCCGTTTTGGCCGTGAAGTCCACCTGGCTCCATAGGTAAGGTCTTAACGGATGTCCAAGTATAGTTTTGGAGAAAATGAGGTCGGAATTCTGGATCACCAAAAAATCCATGGACTATAGAACCTGAAAATCCACAAAATAGGGATTTACCTGCTCCGGGGATCGTTAGACCATGAAAATGGGTCGTTTTAGCTGTGAGGGTCAATTGGCTCCACATTAAAGGTCCTAACAAACGTCCAGGTAAAATTTTGGCAAAAATGAGGTTGAAATTCTGGATCACCAAAAATTCCATGGACTATTGCACATGAAAATTAGCAAAATGGCGGGTTTACCTTCTCCGGGGATCGTTTGACCTTGAAAATGGGCCGTTTTGGCCGTGAGGGCCAATTGGCTCCCTAGGTAAAGTCTTTAAGGACGTCCAAGTGAAATTTTAGCAAAAATGAGGTCGGAATTTCAGACCACCAAAAAAGTTATGGATTATTGCACACGAAAATCGGCAAAATGGGGGGTTTACCTGCTTTGGGGATCGTTTGACCTTTAAAATAGGTCATTTTGGTTGTGAGGGCCAATTGGCTCTATAGGTAAAGTCTTAAAGGAAGTTTCTGGTGAGATTTTAGAAAAAATGAGGTCGGAATTTTGGATCACCAAAAAATCCATGGACTATTACACACGAAAATCAGCAAAATAGGGGGTTTACCCGCTCCGTGGATCGTTTGACCTTTAAAATGGGAAGTTTTGGCCGTGAGGGCCAAATCACTCCATATGTAAGGTCTTAACAGACGTCTAGGTAAATTTTTGGCAAAAATGAGGTCGAAATTCTGGATCATAAAAAATTGCATGGACTATAGTTCACGAAAATTAGCAAAATGGTGGGTTTACATACTCCGGGGATCATTTGACCTTTGAAATGGATGGTTTTGGCCGTGAGGGTCAACTGTATCCATAGTTAAGGTCTTAACTGACGTCCAAGTAAAATTTTGGCAAAAATGATGTCAAAATTTTGGATCATCTAAAATCTATGGACTATAGCACACAAAAATCGGAAAAAATTGGGGGTTTTCCTTCTCCAAGGATCGTTTGACCTTTAAAATGGGCCGTTATGGTTTTAAGGACCAACTAGCTCCATAGGTAAGGTCCTAACGAACTTCCAGGAAAATTTTTGTCAAAAATAAGGTTGAAATTCTGGATCACCAAAAATTTCATCGACTATAACACACGAAAATTGGCAAAATAGGGGGTTTACCTGCTCCGGGGATCGTTTGACCACGAAAATGGTCCATTTTGGTCGTGAGGGCCAACTCTCTCCATCGGTAAGGTTTTCATGGACGTCTAGGTAAATTTTTGGCAAAAATGAGGTCGAAATTTTGGATCACCAAAAAATCCATGGACTATAGTAGAGGAAATCCGGCAAAATGGAGGGTTTTCCTACTCCGGGGATCATGTGACATTGAAAATGGGTAGTTTTGGCCGTAAGGGCCAACTGTTTCCATAGGTAAGGTCTTAACGGACCTCCAGATATATTTTTGGCAAAAATCGAGATCGAAATTCTGGATCCCCAAAAAATTTATGGACTATTACATACAAAAATTGGCAAAATGGGAGGTTTACCTACTCCAAAGATCGTTTGACCTTAAAACTGGGCCGTTTTGGCAGAGAGGGAAAACTGGCTCCATAGGTAAGGTCTTAACGGACGTTCAGGTAAAATTTTGGCAAAAATGATCTCGCAATTTTGGATTATCTAAAATCCATGGACTATAACACACGAAAATCAGAAAACATAGGGTATTTACCTGCTGCGAGGATTGTTTGACCTTTAAAATGGGTCGTTTTAGCTGTGAGGGCCAACTGGATCCATAGGTCCGGTCTTAACGGACGTCTAAGTAAATTTTTGCCAAAAATAAGGTCGGAATTCTGGATCATCAAAAAATCCATGGATTATAGAACATGAAAATCAATGAAGTTGCGTGTTTACCTACTCTGGGGATCCTTTAACCTTGAAAATGGGCCGTTTTGGCTGTGAGGGCCAACTGGCTCCATGGGTGAGGTCTTAATAGACGTACAAGTAAAATTTTGGCAAAAATAAGGTCGGAATTTTGGATCACCAAAAATTCCATGGACTATAGCACACGAAAATTGGCAAAATGAGGGGTTTACCCTCTGCGAGGATCGTTTGACATTGAAAATGGGTCGTTTTGGCCGTGAGAGCCAACTGGCTCCATAAGTAAGCTCTGAATGGATGTCCAGGTAAAATATGGGCAAAAATGAGTTCAGAATTCTAGATCACTAAAAATTCCATGGACTATAGTGCACAAAAATCGGCAAAATAGCGGGTTTACCTGCTCTGGAGATTATTTGACTTTGAAAATAGGTTGTTTTAGTCGTGAGGGCCAACTGGCTACATAGGTAAGGTCTTAAGGGACGTCTAGGTAAAATTTTGGCAAAAATAAGGTTGAAATTCTGGATCATCAAAAATTCATGGACTATAGCGCACGAAAATCGACAAGATAGCGGGTTAACCTGCTCCGGGGATCAATTGACCTTGAAAATGGGCCGTTTTTGCCGTGAGGGCCAACTGGTTCAATGGGTAATTTCTTAACGGACGTCCATGTAAAATTTTGGCAAAAAATAGGTCGGAATTCTATAGCACACGAAAATTGAAAAAATGTGGGGTTTACCCGCTCCGAGGATCATTTGAACTTTAAAATGGGCCATTTTGACCGTGAGGGCCAACTAGCTTCAAGATAAGGTCTTAACGGACATCTAGGTAAAATTTTGGCAAAAATGAGGTCGAAATTCTAGATCTTCTAAAATCCATGGACTATAGCGCACGAAAATCGGCAAGATGCAGGGTTTACCTGCTTAGGGTATCATTTGACCTTGAAAATGGGCCATTTTGGTAGTGAGGGCCAACTGTCTCCATAGGTAAGGTTTTAACGGACGACTAGGTAAACTTTGGCAAAAATGAGGTCGAAATTCCAGATCACCAAAATATCCATAGCACACAAAAATTGATAAAATTGGGGGTTTATCTGCTTCGGGGATCGTTTGACTATGAAAATGGTTCATTTTGGCCATGAGGGCCAACAGTCTCCATAGGTAAGGTTTAAACGGACGTCTAGGTAAAATTTTGGCAAAAATGAGGTCGAAATTTCGGATCAACAAAAAATCCATGGACTATAGCACACAAAAATTGGCAAAATGGTGGATTTACCTTCTTTGAGGATCGTTTGACCTTGAAAATGAGTTGTTTTAGCCGTGAGGGCCAATTGGCGCCATATGTAAGGTCTTAACAGATGTCCAAGTAAAATTTTGGCAAAAATGAGGTCAAAATTTTGGATCATCAAAAATTTCATGGACTATAACTCACGAAAATTGGCAAAATAGTGGGTTTACATGCTCCGGGGATCGTTTGACCTATAAAATGGGTGGTTTTGGCCGTGAAGGCCAATTCTCTCCATATTTAAGGTCTTAACAGACGTCCAAGTAAAATTTTGGCAAAACATACCTCAAAATTTTGGATAACCAAAAAATCCATGGACAATAGCACACGAATATTAGCAAAATGAGGGGTTTACCCGCTCTGGAGATCCTTTGACCTTGAATATGGGCCGTTTTGGCCATGGGGGACAACTGGATCCATAAGTAAGGTTTAAACGGACGTCCAGGTAAAATTTTGGCAAAAATGAGGTCGAAATTTCAGATCACCAAAAAATTCATGGACTATAGCACACAAAAATTGGCAAAATGGTGGGTTTACCTTCTCTGAAGATCGTTTGACCTTGAAAATGGGTTGTTTTAGCCGTGAGGGACAATTGGCGCCATATGTAAGGTCTTAATTGATGTCCAAGTAAAATTTTAGCAAAAATGAGGTCGAAATTTTGGATCATCAAAAATTTCATGGACTATAACTCACGAAAATTGGCAAAATAGTGGGTTTACATGCTCCGGGGATCGTTTGACCTATAAAATGGGTGGTTTTGGCCGTGAAGGCCAACTGTCTCCATATTTAAGGTCTTAACAGACGTCCAAGTAAAATTTTGGCAAAACATACATCAAAATTTTGGATAACCAAAAAATCCATGGACAATAGCACACGAATATTAGCAAAATGGGGGGTTTACCCACTCTGGAGATCCTTTGACCTTGAATATGGGCCGTTTTGGCCATAGGGGACAACTAGATCCATAAGTAAGGTCTTAATGGACGTCTAAGTAAAATTTTGGCAAAAATGAGGTCGAAATTCTGGATCACCAAAAAATCAATAGATTATAACACACGAAAATTGATAAAATTGTGTGTTTACCTACTTCGGGGATCCTTTGACCTTGAAAATGGGCCGTTTTGGATATGAGGGCCAACTGGCTCCATAGGTGAGGTCTTAACGAATGTCCAAGTAAAATTTTGGCAAAATGAGGTGGAAATTCTGGATCACCGAAAAATTCATGGACTATAACACACGAAAATCAGCAAAATAGGGGGGTATACCAGCTCTCGAATCGCTTGACCTTGAAAATGGGATGTTTTGACCGTAACAGCCAACTGGCTCCATAGATAAGGTCTGAACAGACGTCCAGGTAAATTTTTGGCAAAAATGAGGTCGAAATTTTTATTACAAAAAATTTCAAGGACTATAGCACACGAAATATGACAAAATGGGGAGTTTACTTGCTTCGGGGATCGTTCGACATTGAAAATGGGTTGTTTTGGCTGTGAGGGCTAACTGACTCCATAGGTAAGGTCTTAACAGATGTCCTGGTAAAATTTTGGCAAAAATGAGGTCAGAATTCTAGAACACCAAAAATTACATGGATTATAGCACACGCAAATTGGCAAAATTAGTGGTTTACCTGCTCCGGGGATCGTTTGACTTTGAAAATGGTCCGTTTTGGCTGTGAGGGCCAACTGGTTCCTTAGGTAATGCCTTAACGGACGTCCAGGAAATTTTTTTTTTGGATCATCTAAAATCCATGAACTATAGCGCACGAAAATTGGTAAAATGTGGTGTTTACCTGCTTCGGGGATTGTTTGACCTTGAAAATTGTTCATTTTGGTTGTGAGGGACAACTGTCTCTATAGGTAAGGTTTTAATGGACGTCTAGGTAAAATTTTGGCAAAAATGAGGTCAGAATTCTGGATCACAAAAAATTCCACGGACTATAGCACACAAAAATTGGTAAAATGTCGAGTTTAACTTCTCCGGGGATCATTTAACCTTGAAAATGGGCCGTTTTAGTCGTGACGGCCAACTGCCTCCATAAGAAAGGTCTTAACGAATGTCTAGGTAAAATTATGGCAAAAATGAGGTCATAATTATGGATCACCAAAAATTCCATTGATTATAGCATACGAAAATCAATAAAATGGCAGGTTTACCTTCTCCGGGGATTGTTTGACCTTGAAAATAGGCCCTTTTTGCCTTGAGGTCCAACTAGCTCCATAAGTAAGGTCTTAACGAACGTCCAGGTAAACTTTGACAAAAATTAGGTTGGAATTCTAGATCACCAAAAATTTCATGGACGATAGCACACAAAAATCGGTAAAATGGCGGGTTTACCTGCTTCGAGGATTGTTTCACCTTGAAAATTGGCCGTTTTGGTTGTGAGGGCCTCCACAGGTAAGGTCTTAACTAACATCTAGGTAAAATTTTTGGCAAAATTGATTTTGGAATTCTGGATCACCAAAAAATACATGGACTATAGCACACGAAAATCAGCAAAATGGCGTGTTGTTACCTTCTTCGAGAATCGTTTGATCTTGAAAATGGGCCATTTTGGCCGTGAGGGCCAACTGACTCCATAGGTAAGGTCTTGTCAAATGTCCAAATAAATTTTGGCAAAAATGAGATCGAAATTTTGGATCAACTAAAATCCATGGACTATAGCACAAGAAAATCTACAAAATAGGGGTTTACCTGCTCCGGGGATCATTTGACCTTAAAAATGGGTCGTTTTGGCCGTGAGGGCTACTGGATCCATTGGTAAGGTCTTAACGGACATTTAAGTAAAATTTTGGCAAAAATGAGGTCAAGATTCTGGACCACCAAAAAATCCATGGACTATAGCACACGAAAATCGGCAAAATGGGGTGTTTACCTGCTTCGAGTATTGTTTGCCCTTGGAAATGGGCCATTTTGGCCGTGAGGGCCTCCACAGGTAAGGTCTTAACGAACATCTAGGTAAAATTTTTGGCAAAAATGAGGTCAGAATTTTGGATCTCTACAAATTTCATGGACTATAGCATACGAAAATCGGCAAAATGGAGGGTTTATCTACTTCGAGGATAGTTTGAACTTGAAAATGGGTTGTTTTCTCTGTGAGGTTAAACTGGATCAATAATTAAGGTCTTAACGAACGTCGAGGCAAATTTTTGGCAAAAATAAGTTAGTAATTCTGGATCACCATAAATTCCATTGATTATAGCACACGAAAATTGACAAAATTTCGTGTTTACCTAATCCAGGGATCCTTTAACCTTGAAAATGGGCCGTTTTGGCCGTGAAGTCCAACTGGCTCCATAGGTAAGGTCTTAACGGATGTCCAAGTATAATTTTGGAAAATATGAGGTCAAAATTCTGGATCACCAAAAAATCCACGGATTACAACACACTAAAATTGACAAAACTGCGTGTTTACCTATTTCGAGGATCCTTTGACCTTGAAAATGGGCCGTTTTAGCCGTGAGGGCCAACTAGCTCCATAGGTAAGGAATTAACGGACATCCAGGTAAAAGTTTTGCAAAAATAAGGTCGAAATTCTGGATCACCAAAAAATCCATGGATTATAGCACACAAAAATTGAAAAAATGGCGCGTTTACCTTCTCCGAGGATAGGTTGCCTTTAAAAATGGCCCGTTTTGGCCGTGAGGGCCAACTGACTCCATAGGTAAGGTCTTAACGGACACCTAGGTCAAATTTTTGGCAAAAATGAGGTCGAAATTCTGGATCACTAAAAATTTCATGGACTATAGCACACTAAATTCGACAAAATGGCGGGTTTACCAATTTCGAGGATCGTTTGACCTTGAAAATGGGTAGTTTTGGTCGTGAGGGCCAACTATCTACTTATGTAAAGTCTTAACGGACGTCCAGGTAAAATTTTGGCAAAAATGATGTCAGAATTCTGGATCACCGAAAAATCCCTGGACTATTGCATACGAAAATCATCAAAATGGTTGGTTTACCTGCTCCGTGTGTTGTTTGACCTTGAAAATGAGTCGTTTTGGCTGTGAGAACCAACTGTCTCCATAGTTAAGGTCTTAACAGATGTCTAAGTAAAATTTTGCCAAAACAGAGGTCGAAATTTTGTATAACAAAAAAATCCATCGACTATACCACACGAAAATCGGCAAAATAGGAGCTTACCCACTTCGGGGATCGTTCGACCTTGAAAATGGGCCATTTTGGCCATGAGGGCCAACTGGATCCATTGGTAAGGTCTTAACGGACGTCTAAGTAAAATGTTGGCAAAAATGAGGTCAGAGTTTCGAATCATTAAAAAATCCATGTATTATAGCACACGAAAATTGACAAAATTGTGTGTTTACCTGCTCCGGGGATTCTCTAACCTTGATAATGGGCCATTTTGGCCGTGAAGTTCACCTTGCTCCATAGGTAAGGTCTTAACGGATGTCCAAGTATAATTTTGGAAAATATAAGGTCGGAATTTTGGATCACCAAAAAATCCACGGATTACAACACTCTAAAATCGACAAAATTGCGTGTCTACCTATTTCGGGGATCTTTTGACCTTGAAAATGGGCTGATTTAGCTGTGAGGGCCAACTGGCTCCATAGGTAAGGAATTAACGGACATCCAGGTAAAATTTGTGCAAAAATAAGGTCGAAATGCTGGATCACCAAAAATCCATGGACTATAGCACACGAAAATTGACAAAATGGCGTGTTTACCTGCTCCGAGGATCGGTTGCCCTTGAAAATGGCCCATTTTAGCCGTGAGGGCCAACTGACTCCATAGGTAAGGTCTTAACGGACGTTTAGGTAAAATTTTGGCAAAAATGAGATCGGATTTATGGATCACTAAAAATTTCATGGATTATAGCACACAAAAATTGGCAAAATGGCGGATTTACCTTCTCTGAGAATCGTTTGAACTTGAAAATGGGTAGGTTTAGCCGTGAGGGCCAATTGGCGCCATATGTAAGGTCTTAACGAACGTCCAGGTAAAATTTTGGCAAAAATAATGTCAGAATTCTGTATCACCAAAAAATCCCTGGACTATTGCATAAGAAAATCGTCAAAATAGTGGGTTTACCTGCTCCGTGGATTGTTTGACCTTGAAAATGGGCCGTTTTGGCCGTGAGGACCAACTGTCTCCATAGTTAAGGTCTTAACGGATGTCCAAGTAAAATTTTGCCAAAACTAAGGTCGAAATTTTGTATAACCAAAAAATCCATGGACTATACCACACGAAAATCGGCAAAATAGGGGGTTTACCCGCGTCGGGGATCGTTTGACCTTGAAAATGGGCCATTTTGGCCGTGAGGGCCAACTGGATCCATAGGTAAGGTTGTAACGGACGTCTAAGTAAAATTTTGGCAAAAATGAGGTCAGAATTTCAGATCATTAAAAAATCCATCGATTATAGCACACGAAAATTGATAAAATTGTGTGTTTTCCTACTATGGGGATCCTTCGACCTTGAAAATGGGTTGTTTTAGCCGTGAGGGCCAACTGGCTCCATAGGTAAGGAATTAACGGACATCCAGGTAAATTTTTTGCAAAAATAAGGTTAAAATTCTAGATCACCAAAAAATCCATGGACTATAGCACACGAAAATCGGCAAAATGGCGTGTTTACATGCTTCAAGGATCGGTTGCCCTTGAAAATGGCCCGTTCTGGCCATGAGGACCAACTGACTCCATAGGTAAGGTCTTAACGCACGTCTAGGTAAAATTTTTGGCAAAAATAAGGTCAAAATTCTGGACCATTAAAAATTTCATGGACTATAGCGCACGACAATCGGCAAAATAGAGGGTTTACCTATTTCGAGGATCGTTTGACCTTGAAAATGGGTAGTTTTGGCCATGAGGGCCAACTGTCTACATATGTAAGGTCTTGACGGACGTCCAGGTATAATTTTTGGCAAAAATAATGTCAGAATTCTGGATCACAAAAAATCCCTGGACTATTGCATACAAAAATCATCAAAATGGTTGGTTTACCTGCTCCGTGGATTGTTTGACCTTGAAAATGGGCCGTTTTGGCCATGAGGACCAACTCCCTCCATAGTTGAGGTCTTAACGAATGTCCAAGTAAAATTTTGCCAAAACTGAGGTCAAAATTTTGTATAACAAAAAAATCTATGGACTGTACCACACAAAAATTGGCAAAACAGGGGGTTTACCTGCTTCGGGGATCGTTTGACCTTGAAAATGGGTCGTTTTAGCCGTGAGGGCCAACTGGATCCACAGGTAAGGTCTTAACGGACATCTAAGTAAAATTTTGGCAAAAATGAGGTTAGAATTCCGGATCATTAAAAAATACATGGATTATAGCACACAAAAATTGACAAAATTGCGTGTTTACCTGCTCCGGGGATCTTTTAACTTTGATAATGGGCCGTTTGGGCCGTGAAGTCCACCTGGCTCCATAGGTAAGATCTTAACGGATGTCCAAGTATAATTTTGGAAAATATGAGGTCGGAATTCTGGATCACCAAAAAATCCACGAATTGCAGCACAATAAAATCGACAAAATTGCGTGTTTACCTATTTCGGGGATCCTTTGACCTTGAAAATAGGCCGTTTTAGCCCTAAGGGTCAACTGGCTCCATAGGTAAGGAATTAATGGACATCCAGGTAAAATTTTTGCATAAATAAGTTCGAAATTCTGGATCACCAAAAAATCAATGGACTATAGCACACGAAAATTGGCAAAATGACATGTTTACCTACTCCAAGGATCGGTTGCCCTTGAAAATGGCTCGTTTTGGCCGTGAGGGCCAACTGACTCCATAGGTAACGTCTTAATGCACGTCTAGGTAAAAATTTTGGCAAAAATGAGGTCAGAATTCTGGATCACTAAAAATTTCATGGACTATAGCACACGAAAATTGGCAAAATAGCGGGCTTACCTATTTCGAGAATCATTTGACCTTAAAAATGGGTAGTTTTGGCCATGAAGTCCACCTGGCTCCATAGGTAAGGTCTTAACGGATGTCCAAGTATAGTTTTGGAAAAAATAAGGTCGGAATTCTGGATCACCAAAAAATCCATGGACTAAGAACATAAAAATTTTCAAAATAGGGATTTACCTGCTCCGGGGATATTTTGACCATGAAAATGGGTCGTTTTGGCTGTAAGGGCCAATTGGCCCTATTATAAAGGTCCTAACAAACGTCGAGGTAAAATTTTGGCAAAAATGAGGTTGGAATTCTGGATCACCAAAAATTCCATGGACTATTGCACACAAAAATTAGCAAAATGGCGAGTAAACCTTCTCCGGGGATCGTTTGACCTTAAAAATAGGCCGTTTTGGCCGTGAGGGCTAATTGGCTCCATAGGTAAAGTCTTAAAGGACGTCCAAGTGAAATTTTAGCAAAAATAATGTCAGAATTTTAGATCACCAAAAAATTCATGGACTATTGCACACAAAAATCGGCAAAATAGGGGGTTTACCTGCTTTGGGGATCGTTTGACCTTGAAAATTGGTCATTTTGGCTGTGAGGGCCAATTGGATCCATAGGTAAATTCCTAAAGGACGTTTTTGGTGAAATTTTAGCAAGAATGAGGTCGGCATTTTGAATCACCAAAAAATCCATGGACTATTGCACACGAAAATCGGCAAAATAGAGGGTTTACCTGCTCTGGGGATCGTTTGACCTTGAAAATGGGCTATTTTGGCCGTGAGGGCCAACTGGCTCTATAGGCAAGGTTTTAACGAACGTCCAGGTAATATTTTGGCAAAAATGAGGTCGGAATTCTGGATCTCAAAAAATTCCATGGACTATAGCACAGGAAAATTGGCAAAATAGGGGGTTTACCTGCTTCGGAGATCGTTTGACCTTATTAATGGGCCATTTTAGCCGTGAGGGCCAACTGGCTCCATAGGAAAGCTCTTGACGGACGTCCAGGTAAAATTTTGGCAAAAATGAGGTCAGAATTCTCAATCACCAAAAAATACATGGACTATAGTATATGAAAATCGGCAAAATGGGGGGTTTACTTGCTCCGATGATAGTTTGACCTTGAAATGGGTTGTTTTGGCCGTGAGGTTCAATTGGATCAACAATTAATGTCTTAACGGACGTCGAGGTAAAATTTTGGCAAAAATGAATTTGGATTCTGGATCACCAAAAATTGCATTAACTAAAGCATACGAAAATTATAAAAATAGGGGGTTTACTTGCTCTGGGGTTCATTTGACCTTGAAAAAAGAGCCATTTTGGCCGTGATAGCAATCTGGCTCCATAGGTAAGGTCTTAATGGACGTCCTGGTAAAATTTTGACAAAAATGAGGTCGAAATTCTAGATCACCAAAAAAATCCATGGACTATAGCACAGGAAAATTGGTAAAATGGGGATTTACCTGCTCCGAGGATCGTTTAAGCTTTAAAATGGGCCGTTATGGATTTGAGGGCCAACTAGCTCTATAGTTAAGCTCCTAATGAATGTCCAGGTAAAATTTTGGCAAAAATAAGGTTGGAATTCTGGATCAAAAAAAATTCCATAGACTAGCACATGAAAATCGGCAAAATAGAGGGTTTACCTGCTCCGAGGATCGTTTGACCTTGAAAATGGGCCGTTTTGGCCGTGATAGCCAACTAGCTCCATAGGTAAGGTCTTAAAGGACGTCCAGGTAAAATTTTAGCAAAAATGAGGTCGAAATTCCGGATCACCAAAAAATCCATGGACTATTACATACAAAAATCTGCAAAATGGGATATTTACCAGCTCCGGGGATCGTTTGACCTTGAAAATGGGCCATTTTGGTTGAGAGGGCCAACTCGCTCCATAGGTAAGGTTTTAACGAACGTCCAAGTAAAATTTTGGCAAAAATGAGGTCGAAATTCTGGATCATCAAAAATTTCATCGACTATAGCACACGAAAATCAGCAAAATGGTGGGTTTAACTGCTTCGGGGATCGTTTGATCTTTAAAATGGATGGTTTTGGCTGTGAGGGACAACTGTCTCCATAGTTAAAGTCTTAACGGACGTTCAAGTAAAATTTTGGCAAAACATAGGTCAAAATTCTGGATAACCAAACAATCCATGGACTATAGCACACAAAAATTGGCAAAATTGAGGATTTACCCACTTGGGGGATCGTTTGACCTTGAAAATAGGCTGTTTTAGTCGTGAGGGCTAACTGGCTCTATTAGTAAGGTCTTAACGAACATCCAGGTAAAATTTTGGCAAAAACGATGTCAAAATTTTGGATCTTCTAAAATCCAGGGACTATAGCACACGAAAATTGGAAAAAATAGGTGGTTTACCTACTGCGGGTATCGTTTGACCTTGAAATGGGCCGTTTTAGCTGTGAGGGCCAACTGGATTCATATGTAAGGTCCTAACGAATGTCTAAGTAAATTTTTTGCAAAAATGAGGTCGGAGTTTTTGGATCACCATAAAATCCATGGATTATAGCACACGAAAATCAACAAAATTGCATGTTTAACACCTACGGGGTTCTTTTGACTTTGGAAATGGGCCATTTTGGCCGTGAGGGCCAACTGGCTCCATAGGTATGGTCTTAACGGATGTACAAGTAAAATTTTAGCAAAAATGAGGTTGGAATTTCGGATCACCAAAAATTCCATGGACTATAGCACACGAAAATTGGTAAAATGGCGGGTTTACCCACTTCGGGGATCGTTCGACATTGAAAATGGGCCATTTTGGCCGTGAGGGACAACTGGCTCCATAGGTAAGGTCTTAACGGACGTCCAAGTAAAATTTTGGCAAAAATGAGGTCGAAATTCTAGATCACCAAAAATTCCATGGACTATAGCACACGAAAATCAGCAAAATAGGAGGTTTACCTGCTACGGGGATCGTTTGACTTTGAAAATAGGTTGTTTTGGCCGTGAGGACCAACTGACTTCTTAGGTAAGGTCTTAATGGACGTCTAGGTAAAATTTTGGCAAAAATGAGATCGAAATTCTGGATCATCAAAAATCCATGGACTATAGCACACAAAAATCAGCAAGATGGCGGGTCTACCTGCTCTTGGGATCATTTGACCTTGAAAATGTGTCATTTTTGCCGTGAGGGCCAACTGGCTTCATGGGTAATTTCTTAACGGACGTCCATGTAAAATTTTGGATAAAAATAAGTCGAAATTCTAGATCACCAAAAATTCCATGGACTATAGCACACGAAAATCGGTAAAATGGGGGGTTTACCAACTCCGGGGATTGTTTACATTGAAAATGCTCCGTTTTGATCGTTAGGGCCAACTGTCTCCATAGATAAGGTTTTAACAGACGTCCAAGTAAAATTTTGGCAAAAATGAGATCGAAATTCCGGATCACCAAAAAATCCATGGACTATAGCACAGGAAAATTGTCAAAATCGGGGGTTTACCCACTCCGGGGATCGTTTGACCTTGAAAATGGGCCGTTTTGGCCGTGAGGGCCAACTAGCTTCATAAGTAAGGTCTTGACGGACATCCAGGTACAATTTTGGCAAAACTGAGGTCGAAATTCTGGATCATCTAAAATCCATGGACTATAGCGCCCAAAAATCAGAAAGATGGCATGTTTACCTGCTCCGAGGATCATTTGACCTTGAAAATTGGCCGTTTTTGTTGTAAGGGCCAACTGGCTCCATGGGTAATTTCTTAACGGATGTCCATGTAAAATTTTGGCAAAAAATAGGTCAGAATTTTGGATCACCAGAAATTCCATGGACAATAGCACATGAAAATCGGCAAAATGGGGGGTTTACATACTCTGGGGATCATTTGACCTTTAAAATTGGTGGTTTTGGCTGTGAGGGACAACTGTATCCATAGTTAAGGTCTTAACTAACGTCCAACTAAAATTTTGGCAAAAATGATGTCGAAATTTTTTATCATCTAAAATCCATGGACTATAGCACATGAAAATCGGAAAAAATGGGGGTTTACCTTCTCCAAGGATCGTTTGACCTTGAAAATGGGTCGTTTTAGCTGTGAGGGCCAACTGGATCTATAGGTAAGGTCTTAACGATTGTCTAAGTAAAATTTTGGCACTGGGTCAGAATTCTGGATCACCAAACAATCCATAAATAGCACACAAAAATTGACAAAATTGCGTGATTACCTACTCCGGAGATCCTTTAACCTTGAAAGTGGGCCGTTTGGGCTGTGAGGGCCAACTGGCTCTATAGGTAAGGTCTTAACGATTGTCCAAGTAAAATTCAGGCAAAATGAGGTCGAATTTCTGGATCACCAAAAAATTCATAGACTATAGCATATGAAAATTGGCAAAATGGGGGATTTACCTAATCCGAGGATCGCTTGACCTTGAAAATGGGACGTTTTAACCGTGAGGGCCAACTGGCTCCCTTTGTACTTTTTTAACGGATGTCCATGTAAAATTTTGGCAAAAAATAGGTCGGAATTCTGGATCACCAAAAATTCCATGGACTATAGCATACGAAAATTGGTAAAATGGGGGGTTGTCCTACTCCGGGGATCGTTTGACATTGAAAATGGTCCATTTTGGTCGTGAGGGCCCACTCTCTCCACAGGTAAGGTTTTAATGAATGTCTACATAAATTTTTTGCAAAAATGAGGTCGAAATTCCAAATCACCAAAATATCCATGGGGGGTTTACCTTCTCTGGGGATTGACATTGAAAATTATTCGTTTTGGTCATGAGGGCCAACTGTGTCCATAGGTAAGGTTTTAATGGATGTCTAGGTAAAATCTTGCCAAAAATGAGGTCGAAATTCTGGATCACCAAAAAATCCATGGGCTATAGCATACAAAAATTGGCAAAATAGGGGGTTTACCTGTTCTAGGGTTCATTTGACCTTGAAAATGGGTTGTTTTGGCTGTGAGGACCAACTAGCTCCTTAGGTAAGGTCTTAACAGACGTCCAAGTAAAATTTTGGCAAAAATGAGGTCGGAATTTCTGATTATCTATAAAGATGGTGAACTACATATAGCACATGAAAAATGGTAAAAGAGGAGGTTTACGTTCTCTGGGTTGGTTTGACCTTGAAAATGGGACGTTTTGGCCGTGCGGGCCAACTGGCTCCATCGATAAGGTTTTAACGAACGTCTAGGTAAAACTTTGGCAAAAATGAGGTCGAAATTCTGGATCACCAAAAATTCCATGAACTATAGCAACAGAAAATTGGCAAAATGGCAGGTTTACCTTCTCTGGGGATCGTTTGACCTTGAAAATGAGTCGTTTTGGTCGTGAGGGCCAATTGGCTCCATAGGTAAAGTATTAAAGGACGTCCAAGTGAAATTTTAGCAAAAATGAGGTCAGAATTTTGGATCACCAAAAAATTCATGATTATTGCACAAGGAAATTGGCAAAATAAGGGTTTTACCTGCTTCGGGAATCGTTTGACCTTGAAAATGGGCCGTTTTGGCTGTGAGGGCCAATTGGATCCATAGGTAAAGTCTTAAAGGACATTTTAGGTGAAATTTTAGCAAAAATGAGGTCGGAATTTTGGATCACCAAAAAAATCCATGGACTATTGCACACAAAAATTGGCAAAATAGAGGGTTTACCTGCTACAGGGATCGTTTGACCTTGAAATGGGCCGTTTTGGCCGTGAGGGCCAACTGGCTCCATAGGCAAGGTTTTAACAGACATCCATGTAAAATTTTGCTAAAAATGAGGTCGCAATTCTGGATCACCAAAAAATCCATGGACTATAATACACGAAAATTAGCAAAATACAGATTTACCTGCTCCGGGGATCGTTTAACCTTTTAAATGGGCCGTTTTGGTTTTGAAGGCCAATTGGCTCCATAGGTAAGGTCCTAACGAACTTCCAGGTAAAATTTTGTCAAAAATAAGGTTGGAATTCTGGATCAACAAAAATTCCATTGTCTATAACATACGAAAATTGGCAAAATAGGGGGTTTACCTGCTCCGGGGATCGTTTGACCCCGAAAATGGTCCCTTTTTGTCGTGAGGGCCAACTGTCTCCATAGGTAAGGTTTTAACGGACGTCTAATTAAAATTTTGGCAAAAATGAGGTCGAAATTCCAGATCCCCAAAAAATCAATGGACTATAGCATAGGAAATTCGACAAAATTGGGGGTTTTCCTTTTTCGGGATGGTGTGACATTGAAAATGGATAGTTTTGGCCGTTAGGGCCAACTGTTTCCATAGGTAAGGTCTTAAAAGACGTCCAGATATATATTTGGCAAAAATTGAGGTTGAAAATCTGGATTCCCAAAAAATCCATGGACTATTACATACAAAAATTGGCAAAATGGGGGGTTTACCTGCTCCGAGGATCGTTTGACCTTGAAAATGGGCCGTTTTGACCGAGAGGGAAAATTGGCTCCATAGGTAACGTCTTAACGGACGTCCAAGTAAAATTTTGGAAAAAATGATCTCGCAATTTTGGATCATCTAAAATCCATGGACTATAGCACACGAAAATCGAAAATAATGGGGGGTTTACCTGCTCCGGGGATTGTTTGACCTTTAAAATGGGCCGTTTTAGCTGTGAAGGCCAACTGAATCCATATGTAAGGTCTTAACGGACGTCTTAGTAAAATTTTGGAAAAAATGAGGTCGAAATTCTGGATCACCAAAAAATCATGGATTATAGCACACAAAATTCGACAAAATTGTGTGTCTACCTACTCCGAGGATCCTTTGACCTTGAAAATGGGTCGTTTTAGCTGTGAGGACCAACTGGCTCCATGGGTGGGGTCTTAACAGACGTACAGGTAAAATTTTGGCAAAAATAACGTCGGAATTTTAGATCACCAAAAATTCATGGACTATAGCACACGAAAATTGGCAAAATGGGGGGTTTACCCGCTGCGAGGATCGTTTTACAATAAAAATGGGCCGTTTTGACCGTGAAGGCCAACTGGCTCCATAGGTAAGCTCTGAACGGACATCCAGGTAAAATTTGGGCAAAAATGATGCTGGAATTCTAGATTACCAAAAATTCCATGGACTATAGCGCAAGAAAATCGACAAGATAACGGGTTTACATGCTCCGGGGATCATTTGACTTTGAAAACAGGTTGTTTTAGCCATGAGGGCCAACTGGATCCATAGGTAAGGTCTTAATGGACGTCTAGGTAAAATTTTGGCAAAAATAAGGTCAAAATTCTAGATCATCAAAAATCCATTGACTTATAGCGCATGAAAATCGGCAAGATAGTGGGTTAACCTGCTCCGGGATCATTTGACCTTGAAAATGGGCCGTTTTTGCCGTGAAGGCCAACTAGCTCAATGGGTAATTTCTTAACGGACGTATATGTAAAATTTTGGCAAAAAATAGGTCGAAATTCGATAGCATACGAATATCGGAAAAATGGGGGGTTTACCCGCTCCTAGGATCGTTTGACCTTTAAAATGGGCCGTTTTGGCCGCGAGGGCCAATTGGCTTGAAGATAAGGTCTTAACGGACATCCAGGTAAAATTTTGGCAAAAATTAGGTCAAAATTCTGGATCATCTAAAATCCATAGACTATAGCTCACGAAAATCGGCAAAATGGTGGGTTTACATGCTCCGGGGATCGTTTGACCTGTAAAATGGGTGGTTTTGGCCGTAAGGGCCAACTGTCTTCATATTTAAGGTCTTAACGGACGTCCAAGAAAAAATTTGGCAAAACATATGTCAAAATTTTGGATAACCAAAAAATCCATGGACAATAGCACACGAAAATCAGCAAAATGGGGGGTTTACCCGCTCTGGAGATTGTTTGACCTTGAATATGGGTCGTTTTGGCCGTGGAGGACAACTAGATCCATAGATAAGGTCTTAACGGACGTCTAAGTAAAATTTTGGCAAAAATAAGGTCAAAATTCTGGATCACCAAAAAATCCATGGATTATAGCACACGAAAATTGACAAAATTGCGTGTTTACCTACTCTGGGGTTCCTTTGACCTTGAAAATAGGCCATTTTGGCTGTGAGGGTCAATTGGCTCCATAAGTGAGGTATTAATGAATGTACAAGTAAAATTTTGGTAAAATGAGGTCGAAATTTTGGATCACCAAAAAATCCATGGACTATAACACACGAAAATCAGCAAAATGGGGGGTTTACCTGCTCTGGGATCGCTTGACCTTGAAAATGGGACGTTTTGACCGTAACGGCCAACTGGCTCTATAAATAAGGTCTGAATGGACGTGCAGGTGAATTTTTGGCAAAAATGAGGTCGAAATTTTGGATCACAAAAAATTCCATGGACTATAGCACACGAAATACAACAAAATGGGGGGTTTACCCGCTCTGGGGATCGTTCGACATTGAAAATGGGTTGTTTAGGCTGTGAGGGCCAACTAGCTCCATAAGTAAGGTCTTCACGGGCGTCCTGGTAAAATTTTGGCAAAAATGAGGTCGAAATTTTAGATCAACAAAAATTACATGGATTATAGCACATGAAAATTGGCGTAATAAGAGGTTTACCTTCTCCGGGTATCGTTTGACTTTGAAAATGGTCCGTCTTGGCCGTGAGGGCCAACTGGCTTCTTAGGTAATGTCTTAACGGACGTCCAGGTAAAATTTTGGAAAAATTGAGGTCAA
Source organism: Solanum commersonii (assembly GCA_029007595.1). Classification (NCBI taxonomy): domain Eukaryota; kingdom Viridiplantae; phylum Streptophyta; class Magnoliopsida; order Solanales; family Solanaceae; genus Solanum; species Solanum commersonii. The sequence continues at coordinate 215,892 of JAJTWQ010000308.1, forward strand.
AATTTTGGATAATCTAAAATCCATGGACTATAGCGCACAAAAATTGGTAAAATGGGGGATTTACCTGCTTCGGGGATTGTTTGACCTTGAAAATGGGCTATTTTTGCCGTGAGGGACAATTGTCTCTATAGGTAAGGTTTTAATGGATGTCTAGGTAAAATTTTCGCAAAAATGAGGTCGGACTTCTGGATCACCAAAAAATCCATGGACTATAGCACTCAAAAATTGGCAAAATGAGGATTTATCTGCTCCGGGGATCGTTTAACTTTTAAAATGGGCCGTTATGGCTTTGAGGGCCAACTGGCTCCATAGGTAAGGTCCCAACGAACGTTAAGGTAAAATTCTGTCAAAAATAAGGTTGGAATTCTAGGTCACCAAAAAATCCATCAACTATAGCACACAAAAATTTGCAAAATAGGGGGTTTACCTGCTCCGGGGATCATTTGACCATGAAAATGGTCTGTTTTGGCCGTGAGGGCCAACTGTCTCCATAGGTAAGGTCTTAATGGACGTCCAGGTAAATTTTTGGCAAAAATGACGTCGAAATTCCGAATCACCAAAAAATCCATGCACTATTTCATACGAAAATTGGAAAAATATGGGGTTTACCTGTTCCGCGAATTGTTTGACTTTGAATATGGGCCGTTTTGGTCAAGAGGGCCAACTGGCTCTATAGGTAAGGTTTTAACGGACGTCTAGATAAAATTTTGGCAAAAATGAGGTCGAAATTCTAGATCATCAAAAATTCCATGGACTATAGCACACAAAAATCGACAAAAATAGTGGGTTTAACTGCTTCGAGGATCGTTTCACCTTTAAAATGGGTGGTTTTGGCAATGAGGGCCAACTGTCTCCACAGTTAAGGTCTTAACGGACGTCCAATTAAATTTTGGGAAAACAGAGGTCGAAATTCCGGATAACCAAAAAATCCATGAACTATAAAACACGAAAATTGGCAAAATAGGGGGTTTACCTGCTCCAGGGATCTTTTGACCTCGAAAATGGGTCGTTTTGGCCATGAGGGCCAACTAGCTCCATAGGTAAGGTCTTAACGGACGTCCAAGTAATTTTTTCGGAAAAATGATGTTGAAATTTTGGATCATCTAAAATCCATGGAATATTGCACACGAAAATTAGAAAAAATGGGGGGTTTACCTACTCAGAGGATCGTTTGACCTTGAAAATGGTCGTTTTAGCTGTGAGGGCCAACTAGATCCATAGGTAAGGTCTTAACGGATGTCTAAGTAAATTTTTGGCAAAAATGAGGTCAAAATTCTGGATCACCATAAAATGCATAGATTATAGCACACGAAAATTGGAAAAATGGGGGGTTTACTCGCTCCAGGGATTGTTCGACATTAAAAATGGACTGTTTTGGCCGTGAGGAGCAACTGGCTCCATAGGTAATCTCTTAACGGATGTCGAGGTAAGATTTGGGAAAAAATAAGGTCATAATTCTAGATCACCAAAAATTCCATGGACTATAGCACACGAAAATTGGCAAAATGGGAGGTTTACCTGTTCCGGGGATCGTTCGACTTTAAAAATGGGTTGTTTTAGCCGTGAGGGCTAACTGGCTCCATAGATAAGGTCTTAATGGACATCTAGGTAAAAGTTTGGCAAAAAAAAAATTGAAATTTTGGATCATCAAAAATCCATGGACTATAGCGCACGAAAATTGGCAAGAGAGCGGGTTTCCCTGCTCCAGGGATCATTTGACCTTGAAAATGGGTTGTTTTTGCCGTGAAGGCCAACAGGCTCCATTGGGTAATTTCTTAACGGACGTCCATGTAAAATTTTGGCAAAAAATAGGTCAGAATTCTGGATCACCAAAAATTCCATGGACTATAGCACACGAAAATCGGTAAAATAGGAGGTTTACCTGCTCTGAGGATCGTTTGACATTAAAAATGGTCATTTTGTTCATGAGGGCCAACTGTATCCATAGGTAAAGTTTTAACTAACGTCCAAGTAAAATTTTGGCAAAAATAAGGTCGAATTTGTGGATAACCAAAAAATCAATGGACTATAGCACATGAAAATCTGCAAAATGGGGGGTTTACCCGCTCCGGGGATTGTTTGACCTTGAAAATGGGCCGTTTTGGCCGTGAGGGCCAACTGGCTTCATAGGTAAGGTCTTAACGGATATCCAGGTAAAATTTTGGCAAAAATGAGGTCAAAATTCTAGATCATCTAAAATCCATGGACTATAGCGCACGAAAATCGGCAAGATGGCGGGTTTACCTGTTCTGGGGATCATTTGACCTTGAAAATGGGCTGTTTTTGCTATGAGGGCCAACTGGCTTCCTGGGTAATTTCTTAACGGATGTCCATATAAAATTTTGGCAACAAATAGGTCGAAATTCTTGATCACCAAAAATTCCATGGACAATGGCACACGAAAATCGGTAAAATGTGGGGTTTACCTGCTCCGGGGATCGTTTGACCTTGAAAATGGTCCATTTTGGTCATGAGGACCAACTTTCTCCATAGTTAAGGTTTTAACGAACGTCTAGGTAAAATTTTGGCAAAAATGAGGTCAAAATTGCGGATCACCAAAATATCCATAGCACACGAAAATCGATAAAATTAGGGGTTTACCTGCTCCGAGGATCGTTTAACCATGAAAATAATCCGTTTTGGTCGTGAGGGCCAACTGTCTCCATAGGTATGGTTTTAATGGACGTCTAGGTAAAATTTTGGCAAAAATGAGGTCAAAATTTGGGATAAACAAAAAATCCATATACTATAGCACACGAATATCGGCAAAATGGCGGGTTTACCCGCTCTGAGGATCGTTTGACCTTGAAAATGGGCAGTTTTGGCCGTGAGGGACAACTTGCTTTATAGGTAAGGTCTTAACGAACGTCCAGGTAAAATTTTGGAAAAATGAGGTCGAAATTTTGGATTATTTATAATCAATGGACTATAACACAAGAAAATTGGGAAAATGGGGGGTTTACCTGCTTCTAGGATCATTTGACCTTGAAAATTAGGCATTTTAGTCATGAGGGCCAACTGGATCCATAGGTAAGGTCTTAACGGACGTCAAAGTAAAATTTTGGCAAAAATGAGGTCAGACTTCTGGATTACCAAAAATTCCAAGCACTATTGTACACGAAAATCGGCAAAATGGCAGGTTTACCTTCTCCAGGGATCGTTTGATCTTGAAAATGGGCCATTTTGGTCGTGATGGCCAATTGGATCCATAAGTAAAGTCTTGAAGGACACCTAAGTGAAATTTTAGCAAAAATGAGGTCGGAAATTTGGATCAGCAAATAATTCATGGATTATTGCTAACTAGCTCCTTAGTTAAGGTCTTAATGGACGTGTAGGTAAAATATTGGCAAATATGAGGTCGAAATTTCAAATCACCAAAAAATCCAAAGACTATAACACATAAAAACCGGCAAAATGGAGATTTACCTGCTCCGGCGATCGTTTGACCTTGAAAATGGGTCATTTTAGATGTGAGGGTGAACTAGCTCCATAGGTAAGGTCTTAACGGATATCTAGGTAAAATTTTTGGCAAAAATTAGGTCGAAATTCTGGATCACTAAAAATTTCATAGACTATAGCACACGAAAATCAGCAAAATGACGGGTTTACCTATTTTGAGGATCGTTTGACCTTGAAACTGGGTAGTTTTGGCCGTGAGGGCCAACATTCTACATATGTAAGGTTTTAACGGACGTCCAGGTAAAATTTTGGCAAAAATGAGGTCAGAATTCTGGATCACCAAAAATTCCATGGACTATTGCATACAAGAATCGTCAAAATGGTAGGTTTACCTACTCTGTGGATTGTTTGACCTTGAAAATGGGCCGTTTTGGCCGTGAGGGCCAACTGGCTCCATAGGTAAGATCTTAACGGACGTCCAGGTAAATTTTAACAAAAATGAGGTCGGAATTCTGAATCATCAAAAATTTCATAGACTATAGCACACGAAAATCAGTAAAATTGTGGATTTACCTGCTCTGGGGATCGTTTGACCTTGAAAATGGGTCGTTTTGACCGTGAGAACCAACTGTCTCCATAGTTAAGGTCTTAACGAATGTCCAAGTAAAATTTTGCCAAAACTGAGGTCAAAATTCTGTATAACCAAAAAATTCATGGACTATACCACACGAAAATCAGCAAAATAAGGGGTTTACCCGCTTCGGGGATCGCTTGACCTTGAAAATGGGCCGTTTGGCCGTGAGGGCCAACTGGATCCATAGGTAAGGTCTTAACGAACGTCTAAGTAAAATTTTGGCAAAAATGAGGTCGGAATTTTGGATCATTAAAAAATCTATGGATTAAAGAACACAAAAATCAACAAAATTACGTGATTACCTACTCCGGGGTTCGTTTGACCATAAAAATGGTCCGTTTTGGCCGTGAGGGCCAACTGTCTCCAGAGGTAAGGTCTTAACGGACGTACAGGTAAAATTTTGGCAAAAATTAGGTCAAAATTCCGGATCATCAAAAAATCCATGGACTATTACATACGAAAATTGTAAAATGGGGGGTTTACCTCCTCCGGAAATCATTTAACCTTGAAAACGGGCCGTTTTGGTTGAGAGGGCCAACTCGCTCCATAGGTAAGGTCTTAACGGACGTCCACGTAAAATTTTGGCAAAAATGAGGTTGAAATTCTAGATCATCAAAAATTCCATGGACTGTAGCACACGAAAATTAGAAAAATGGTGGGTTTACCTTCTCCGAGGATCGTTTGACCTTTAAAATGGGTGGTTTTGGCAGTGAGGGCTAACTATCTCCATAGTTAAGGTCTTAATGGACGTTCGAGTATAATTTTAGAAAAATAGAGGTCGAAATTTTGGATAACCAAAAAATCCATAGATTATAGCACATAAAAATTGGCAAAATGGGGGGTTTACCCGCTCCGGGGATCGTTTGACCTTGAAAATAGGTAGTTTTGGCCGTGAGGGCCAACTGGCTCCATAGGTAAGGTCTTAACGGATGTCGAGGTAAAATTTTGGCAAAAACGATGTCGGAATTTTGGATCATCTAAAATCCATGGACAATAGCACACGAAAATTGGAAAAAATGGGCGATTTACCTGCTCCGGGTATCGTTTGACCTTGAAATGAGTCATTTTAGCTATGAGGGCCAACTGGATACATAGGTAAGGTCTTAACGGATGTCTAAGTAAAATTTTGATAAAAATGAGATTGGAATTCCGGATCACCAAAAAATCAATGGACTATAATACACGAAAATTAGCAAAATTTGGGGTTTACCTGCTCCGGTGGTCGTTTGACCTAGAAAATGGGCCATTTTGGCCGTGAGGGCCAACTGGCTCCATAGGAAAGCTCTTAACGGACGTCCAAGTAAAATTTTGGTAAATACGAGGTTGGAATTTTGGATCACCAAAAAATCCGTGGACTATAGTATAAGAAAATCGGCAAAATGAGGGGTTTACCTGCTACGGTGATAGCTTGACCTTGAAATGGGTTGTTTTGGCAGTGAGGTTCAACTGGATCAACAATTAAGGTCTTAACGGACGTCGAGGTAAAATTTTGGCAAAAATGAGTTTGGTATTCTAGATCACCAAAAATTGCATTGACTAAAGCACACGAAAATTATAAAAATACGGGGTTTACTTGCTCCGGGGATCGTTTGACCTTGAAAATGGGCCATTTTGGCCGTGATAGCCAACTGGCTCCATAGGTAAGGTCTTACCAGACGTCCAGGTAAAATTTTGGCAAAAATGAGGTCAAAATTCTGGATCACCAAAAAATCGTTGGACTATTACATACGAAAATTTGCAAAATAGGGAATTTACATGCTCCGAGCATCTTTTGACCTTGAAAATGGGTTGTTTTGGTCGAGAGGGCCGACTGGCTCCATAGGTAAGGTCTTAACGGACGTCCAGGTAAAATTTTGGCAAAAATGAGGTTGAAATTCCAGATCACCAAAAATTCCATGGACTATGGCATACGAAAATCGACAGAATGGGGGGTTTACCTGCTCCGGGGATCCTTTGACTTTGAAAATAGGCCATTTTGGCTGTGAGGGCCAACTGGCTCTATAGGTAAGGTCTTAACAGACGTACAGGTAAAATTTTGGCAAAAATAAGGTTAAAATTTTGGATCACCAAAAATTCCATGGATGGTAGCATACAAAAATAGGCAAAATAAGGGGGTTTACCTGCTCCGAGTATCGTTCGACATTGAAAATGGGCCGTTTTGGCTGTGAGGGCCAGTTGTCTCCCTAGGTAAGGTCTTAATGAACGTCTAGCTAAAATTTTGGCAAAAACGAGGTCAGAATTCTAGATCACCAAAAATTCCATGGACTATAGCACACGAAAATAGGTAAAATGGGAGGTTTCCCTGCTCTGAGGATTGTTTGACTTTGAAAATGGGTTGTTTTGGCCGTGAGGGCCAACTGGCTCCATAGGTAAGGTCTAAATGGACGTCTAGGTAAAATTTTGGAAAAAATGAGGTCAAAATTCTGGATCATCAAAAATTCATGGACTATAGCGCACGAAAATTTGCAAGATAGCGGGTTTACCTGCTCCGGGGATCATTTGATCTTTAAAATGGGCTGGTTTTGCCGTGAGGGCCAACTGGCTCCATGGGTAATTTCTTAACAGACGTCCATGTTAAATTTTGGGAAAAAATAGGTCGAAATTTTGGATCACCAAAAATTTCATGGACTATAGCACACAAAAATTGGTAAAATGGGGGGTTTACCTGCTTCGAGGATGTTTGATATTGAAAATGGTCTGTTTTGGTCAAGAGGACCAACTGTCTCCATAGTTAAGGTTTTAACGGAGGTCTAGGTAAAATTTTGGCAAAAATTAGGTGAAAATCCGGATCACCAAAAAATCCATGGAATATAGGACACGAAAATTGATAAAATAGGGGGTTTACCCGGTCCGGGGATCGTTTGACCTTGAAAATGGATTGTTTTGTCCATGAGGGCCAATTTTCCTCATAGGTAAGGTCTTAACGGATGTCCAAGTAAAATTTTGGAAAAAATGAGGTCGAAATTCTGGATCATCTAAAATCCATGGACTATAGCGCACGAAAATCTGCAAGATGGCGGATTTACCTGCTCGGGTGATCATTTGACCTTGAAAATGGGTTATTTTTGCCGTGAGGGCCAACTGGCTCCATGGGTAATTTCTTAACAGACGTCTATGTAAAATTTTGGAAAAAAATAGGTCGGAATTTTGGATCACCAAAAATTCCATGCACTGTAGCACACGAAAATCCGCAAAATTGGGGGCTTACCTGCTCCGGGGATTCTTTAACCTTGAAAATGGGTTGTTTAAGCCATGTGGGCCAACTGGCTTCATTGCTAAGGTCTTAACGAATGTCTACGTAAAATTTTGGCAAAAATGAGGTCGAAATTATGGATTATCTAAAATCCATGGACTATAGCGCACGAAAATCGGCAAGATGGCGGGTTTACCTGCTCCGGGGATCATTTGACCTTTAAAATGGGCCGTTTTTTATGTGAAGGCCAACTGGATCCATAGGTAAGGTCTTAACGGACGTCTAAGTAAAATTTTGGAAAAAATGAGGTCGAAATTCTGGATCACCAAAAAATCCATGGATTTTAGCACACAAAAATTGACAAAATTAAGTGTGTACCTGCTCCTGGGATCCTTTGACCATGAAAATGGGCCGTTTTGGCTGTAAGGGACAATTGGCTCCATAGGTAAGGTCTTAACGGATGTAAAGGTAAAGTCACAGGAGTAGACTTTTCAGGTAACATACCCAAAGTATTTTACCAAGATATTCTAGGCAGCCCTACAGCAAGTGAAATGGAACCTCCCAAGGAAAAACCATCTTGGTTAGGAATGCTTAAGGTAAATAAGGCCTTTGAACCTAATCCAAATGTTTTGCAGGAACAATGGATTTATCCTGACAACCAAGTAAAAAGAAAATGGTATGTTTCTTCTTATACTCTTAAGCAAAGAGAATTCTTTAGAAATTTATGGATGAAGGACATGAGAAGGATTGGTTGTGAAATCGAATTCTTCAACTGGTTTGAAATGACTGGTAGAATTAAAAATTGTACTGAGTCATTACAGGTTATCATTAACAAATGGTACACTGCTTCTAATAAAGTCGTTGAATCTATCACCCCTCCTTTAGAAGGAATTAACATTCCTATTGCAGGTACTGTAATCAAAGCTTCTCCTTACAAAGAGAAAAGTGATAAGACAGGTGGATTACTCACATCTGCAGACATTGACTGAGTAGTTGAACAGAACAATTACTCCAACCAAATCTTTCATATTATCTCTAGACAAATAGAAGATACTAAACCCAGCCTCAGTGGAAGACCAACTCCGACTTCTACTTCTTCCAACCAAAATATCGAAACCTATCCAGGATTCAAAATCCCTGAATTTTCCAAAGAAAAATTCCCAAAACTTTCTGATACTTTTGAAGTAACAGGAAACATCATTGAGAAAATCAATGCTCAACGTACAAACTTCAACATCACTGTAAATGAGGATAAAACATCGAAAAAGGTTACTATCCTCCAGAAAGAACCCAATCCCAAATCCCAAGAGAAACAAATGAGGCATAACAACATGAAGCTAGTCCATACCTAGAATAACATCAAAATCTACCATGTCTAACTCAACTAAATCAACCATGGTGCTCTTGTGATTGACAGAAATGGTACAATCACGATAGACTCTCTCTGTTAGAATAGACCCACCAACAAGTGTAGAAACAATGAAGGGCTCACTAAGTTTTTTTAGGAAGAACAACAAAATTCATCACAACATAAGGAGTTACAAATGATAAACTCGCTTCTAGATCAAGCAAAGCATAAACATCAAAGTTAAAGACTTGGATCATACTAGTGACAACATCTGGAAAATCCTCTTGTTCTTGGCGACTCGTGATAGCATAAAGGCGGTTTGCTACTTCACCATTCCCTAAAGTAGCTCCTCTAGGTGCATGGCTCTATCTGGAGAAGCAATTGAAGAAGACTGGGATTTAATGTCCACATTACTACTTCCCTACCTATTCTTTGGACACTCTCTCATGATATGACTATTCCGGCCACACCTGAAACAACCAGTGGAGCCATCGTGACACATCCCTAAGTGCTTCCTACTTCACTTAGCATATACATAAGGCTTACTACCCCCTTGTGCCATACTACCGTGAAGGCCAACTGGTTCCAAGGGTAATTTCTTAACAAACGTCTATGTAAAATTTTGGCAAAAAATAGGTCAGAATTCTAGATCACCAAAAATTCCATGGACTATAAAACACAAAAATCGGTAAAATGGGGGGTTTACCTGCTTTGGGGATCGTTTGACATTGAAAATGATCCGTTTTGGTCGTGAGGGCCTACTGTCTCCATAGGTAAGGTTTTAACGGACATCCAGGTAAAATTTTGGCAAAAATAAGTTCGAAATTCTGAATCACCAAAAAATCCATCGACTATAACATACGAAAATTGGCAAAATAGAAGGTTTACCTGCTCCGCGGATCGTTTGACTTTGAATATGGGCTGTTTTGATCGAGAGGGCCACCTGGCTCCATAGGTAAAGTCTTAACGGGCCTCTAGATAAAATTTTGGTAAAAAATAAGGTCAAAATTCTAGATCATCAAAACTTCCATGGACTATAGCACACAAAACTTGGCAAAATGGTGGGTTAACCTGCTCTGAGGATCATTTCACCTTTAAAATAGGTGGTTTTGGCAGTGAGGGTCAACTGTCTCCATAGTTAAGGTCTTAACGGACGTCCAAGTAAAATTTTGGGAAAACAGAGGTCGAAATTCTGGATAACCAAAAAATACATGCACTATAGAACAGGAACACTGGCAAAATAGGGGGTTTACCCACTCCAGGGATCTTTAGACCTCGAAAATGGGTCGTTTTGGCCATGAGGGCCAACTGGCTCCATAGGTAAGGTCTTAACGGACAACCAACTAATTTTTTGGCAAAAATGATGTCAACTTTTTTATCATCCAAAATACATGGACTATAGCACATGAAAATTAGGGAAAATAGGGGGTTTACCTACTCAGGGGATCGTTTGACCTTGAAAATGGGACGTTTTAGCTGTGAGGGCCAACTGGATCCATAGGTAAGGTCTTAACGGATGTCTAGGTAAAATTTTGGCAAAAATGAGGTCAAAATTCTGGATCACCATAAAATCCATGGATTATGGCACACAAAAATTGGCAAAATGGGAGATTTACCCGCTCCGGGGATCGTTCGGCATTGAAAATGGACTGTTTTGGCCATGAGGGCAAACTGGCTCCATAGGTAAGCTCTTAACGGATCTCTAGGTAAAATTTAGGCAAAAATAAGGTCATAATTCTAGATCACCAAAAATTCCATGGACTATAGCACACTAAAATCAGCAAAATGAGAGGTTTGCTCGTTCCGGGGATCGTTCGACTTTGAAAATGGGTTGTTTTGGCCGTGAGGGCTAACTGGCTCTATAGGTAAGGTCTTAATGGATGTATAGGTAAAATTTTGGTAACAAAAGTTTGAAATTCTGGATCATAAAAAATCCATGGACTATAGCGTACAAAAATCGGCAAGAGAGCGGGTTTCCCTGCTCCGGGGATCATTTGACCTTGAAAATGGGCCATTTTTGCCGTGAGGGCCAACTGGATCCATGGGTAATTTCTTAACGGACGTCCATGTAAAACTTTGGCAAAAAATAGGTCAAAATTCTAGATAACCAAAAATTCCATGGACTATAGCACACAAAAATCGGTAAAATATGGGGTTTACCTGCTCTGAGGATCGTTTGACATTGAAAATGGTCCGTTTAAGTTGTGAGGGTCAACTGTCTCCATAGGTAAGGTTTTAACGGACGTCCAAGTAAAATTTTGGCAAAAATGAGGTCAAATTTCTGGATAACCAAAAAATCCATAGAATATAGCACACGAAAATCTGCAAAATAGGGGATTTACCCGCTCTGGGGATCGTTTGACCTTGAAAATGGGTCATTTTGGCCGTGAGGGCCAATTGGCTTCATAGGTAAGGTCTTAACGGACATCCAGGTAAAATTTTGGCAAAAATGAGTGTGAAATTCTAGATCATCTAAAATCCATAGACTATAGTGCACGAAAATCAGTTGGATGGCGGGTTTACCTTCTCCGGGGATCATTTGACCTTGAAAATGGGCCGTTTTTGCTATGAGGGCCAACTGGCTCCATGGGTAATTTCTTAACAGATGTCCCTGTAAAATTTTGCCTAAAGATAGGTCAGAATTCTGGATCACCAAAAATTCCATGGACAATAGCACATGAAAATCGGTAAAATGTGCGGTTAACCTACTCCGGGGATCGTTTGACCTTGAAAATGGTCCATTATGGTCATGAGGGCCAACTGTCTCCATAGGTAAGGTTTTAACGCATGTCTAGGTAAAATTTTGGCAAAAATGAGGTCAAAATTTCGAATCACCAAAATATCCATAGCACACAAAAATCGGTAAAATTGGGGGTTTACCTACTCCAAGGATCGTTTGACCATGAAAATGGTTCGTTTTGGTCGTGAGGGCCAACTGTCTCCATAGGTAAGGTTTTAACGGACATCTAGGTAAAATTTTGGCAAAACTGAGGTCGAAATTTGGGATAACCAAAAAATCCATGTACTATAGCACACGAATATCGGCAAAATGGCTGGTTTACCCACTTTGAGGATCGTTTCACCTTGAAAATGGGCAGTTTTGCCCATGAAGGCCAACTTGCTCCATAGGTAAGGTCTTAACAGACGTCCAAGTAAAATTTTGGCAAAAATGAGGTCGAAATTTTGGATTATCTATAATCCATGGACTATTGTACACAAAACTTGGAAAAATAGAGGGTTTACCTGCTTCGAAGATCATTTGACCTTGAAAATGGGTCGTTCTAGCCGTGAGGGCCAATTGGATCCATAGGTAAGGTCTTAACGGACGTCTAAGTAAAATTTTGGCAAAAATGAGGTTAGACTTCTGGATAACCAAAAAATCTATGGATTATAGCACACGAAAATCAACTAAATTGCGTGTTTACTTGCTCCAGGGATCCTTTAACCTTGAAAATGGGTCATTTTGGCCGTGAACTCCAACTAGCTCCAAAGGTAAGGTCTTAACGGATGTCCAAGTATAATTTTGTAAAAAAAGAGGTCGGGATTCTGGATCACCAAAAACTCCATGGACTATAGCACACAAAAATCGGTAAAATGGGGATTTACCTTCTCCGGGGATCGTTTGACCTTGAGGAGGGGTCGTTTTGGCTGTGAGGGCCAATTGGTTCCAAAGTTAAGGTCCTAACAAATGTCCAGGTAAAATTTTGGCAAAAATGAGGTCAGAATTCTCGATCACCAAAAATTCCAAGTACTATTGCACACGAAAATAGGCAAAATGGCATGTTTACCTTCTCCGGGGATTGTTTGACCTTGAAAATGGGACATTTTGGCCGTGAGGGCCAATTGGATCCATAAGTAAAGTCTTGAAGGACGCCTAAATGAAATTTTAGCAAAAATGAGGTAGGAGTTTTGGATCACCAAAAAATTCATGGACTATTGCACACGAAAATCAACAACATGGGGGATTTACTTGCTTTGCAAATCGTTTGACATTGAAAATGTGTCGTTTTGGCCGTGAGGGCCAACTAGCTCCATAGTTAAGGTCATAATGGACGCCTAGGTAAAATGGTGGGTTTACCTATTTCGAGGATCGTTTGACCTTCAAAATGGGTAGTTATGGCTGTGAGGGCCAACTGTCTACATATGTAATATCTTAACGGACGTCCAGGTAAAATTTTGGCAAAAATGAGGTTAGAATTCTGGATTACCAAAAAATCCCAAGACTATTCCACACAAAAATCAACAAAATGGTGGGTTTATCTGCTCCATGGATTGTTTGACTTTGAAAATAGGCCGTTTTGGCCATAAGGACCAACTGGCTCCATAGGTAAGATCTTAACGGACGTCCAGGTAAAATTTTAGCAAAAATGAGGACGGAATTCTGGATCATCAAAAATTCCATGGAGTATAGCACACGAAAATCAGTAAAATAGTGAATTTACCTACTCTGGGGTTCATTTGACCTTGAAAATGGGTCATTTTGGCCGTGAGGTCCAACTGTCTCCATAATTAAGGCCTTAACGGATGTCCAAGTAAAAATTTTCCAAAACTGAGGTTGAAATTCTGTATAACCAAAAAATCCATGGACTATACCACACGAAAATCGGCAAAATAGGGGGTTTACCCGCTCCAGGGATCGTTTGACCTTGGAAAGGGGCCATTTTGGCCAACTGGATCCGTAGGTAAGGTCTTAACGAACGTCTAAGTAAAATTTTGGCAAAAATGAGGTCGGAATTTTGGATCATTAAAAATTCCATGGATTATAGCACACGAAAATCGATAAAATTGCGTGTTTACCTGCTTCGGGGATCCTTTAACCTTGATAATGGGCCGTTTTGGCCGTGAAGTCCAACAGGCTCCATAGGTAAGGTCTTAACGGATGTCCAAGTATAATTTTGGAAAAAATGAGGTCTGAATTCTGGATCACCAAAAAAATCCATGGACTATAGAACACAAAAATTCGCAAAATAAGGATTTACCTGCTCTAGGGATCGTTTGACCATGAAAATGGGTCGTTTTGGCTATGAGGGCCAATTACCTCCATAGTAGAGGTCCTAACTAATGTCCAGGTAAAATTTGGGCAAAAATGAGGTCGAAATTCTGGATCACCAAAAATTCCATGGACTATTGCACACGAAAATCAGCAAACTGGTGGGTTCACCTTCGCCGGGGATCGTTTGACCTTGAAAATGGGCCGTTTTGGCCGTGAGGGCCAATTGGCTCCATAGGTAAAGTCTTAAAGGACGTCCAAGTGAAATTTTAGCAAAAATAAGGTCGGAATTTCAGATCACCAACAAATTCATGGACTATTGCACACAAAAATTGGCAAAATTATGGGTTTACCTGCTTTGGGGATCGTTCGACCTTTAAAATGGATCATTTTGGCTGTGAGGGCCAATTGGCTCCATAGGTAAAGTCTTAAAGGATGTTCAAGTAAAATTTTGGAAAAACATAGGTCAAAATTCTGGATAACCAAAAAATCCATGGAATATAGCAAACAAAAATAGGCAAAATGGGGGGTTTACCCACTCGGGGGATCATTTGACCTTGAAAATGGGTCGTTCTAGCCGTGAGGACCAACTGGCTCCATAGGTAAGGTCTTAACGGACGTCCAGGTAAAATTTTGGCAAAAACGATGTCGGAATTTTGGATCATCTAAAATCCATGGACTATACCACATGAAAATTGGAAAAAATGGAGGGTTTACCTACTTCGGGTATCGTTTGACCTTGAAATGGGCCGTTTTAGCTGTGAGGGCCAACTGGATCCATAGGTAAGGTCTTAACGGACGTTTGAGTAAAATTTTGGAAAAAATGAGGTTGGAATTCCGAATCACCACAAAATCAATGGACTATAGCACACAAAAATCGGCGAAATTGGGGGTTTACCTGCTTCGGTGATCTTTTGACCTAAAAAATGGGCAGTTTTGGCCGTGAGGGCAAACTGGCTCCATAGGAAAGCTCTTAACGGACGTTCAGGTAAAATTTTGGTAAAAATGAGGTAGGAATTTCAGATCACCAAAAAATCTATGGACTATAGTATACGAAAATCGGCAAAATGGGGGGTTTACCTGCTACGGTGATAGTTTAACCTTTAAATGGGCTATTTTGGCAGTGAGGTTCAACTGGATCAACAATTAAGGTCTTAACGGACGTCGAGGTAAAATTTTGGCAAAAATGAGTTCAGAATTCTGGATCACCAAAAATTCCATTGACTAAAGCACACATAAATTGTAAAAATTGGGGGTTTACAAGCTTCGGGGATTGTTTGACCTTGAAAATGGGTCATTTTTTCAGTGATAGCCAATTGGCTCCATAAGTAAGGTCTTAACGAACCTCCAGGTAAAATTTTGGCAAAAATGAGGTCAAAATTCTGGATCACCAAAAAATCCATGGACAGTAGCACACGAAAATCGGCAAAATGGGGATTTACCTGCTCTGGGGATTGTTTAACCTTTAAAATGGGCTGTTATGGCTTTGAGGGCAAATTGGCTCCATAGGTAAGGTCCTAATGAATGTCCAAGTAAACTTTGGCAAAAATAAGGTTGGAATTCTGGATCACCAAAAATTTCAAGGACTATAGCGCACGAAAACTGGCAAAATAGGGCGTTTACCTGCTCCAGAGATCGTTTGACCTTTAAAATGGGCCGTTTTAGTCGTGGTAGCCAATTGGCTCCATAGGTAAGGTCTTAATGGACGTCCAGGTAAAATTTTGGCAAAAATGAGGTCAGAATTCTAGATCACCAAAAAATCCTTGGACTATTACATACAAAAATTTGCAAAATGGGGAATTTACCTGCTTCGGGCATTGTTTGACCTTAAAAATGGGCCGTTTTGGTCCAGAGGGCCAACTTGCTCCATAGGTAAGGTGTTAATGGACGTCCAGGTAAAATTTTGGCAAAAATGAGGTCGGAATTCTAGATCACCAAAAATTTCATTGACTATAACACACGAAAATTGGCAAAATGGGAGGTTTATCTACTCCAGGGATCCTTTAACTTTGAAAATGGGTCATTTTGGCCGTGAGGGCCAACTGGCTCTATAGGTAAGGTCTTAACGGACGTACACGCAAAATTTTGGCAAAAATGAGGTTGAAATTTTGGATCACCAAAAATTCCATGGATGATAGCACATGAAAATAGGCAAAATGGGGGGTTTACCCACTATGGGGATTGTTCGACATTGAAAATGGGTCGTTTTGGCCGTGAGGGCTAACTGTCTCCATAGGTAAGGTCTAAACGAACATCCAGTTAAAATATTGGCAAAAGCGAGTTCGAAATTCTAGATCACCAAAAATTCCATGGACTATAGCACACGAAAATAGGTAAAATGGGAGGTGTCCCCGCTTCGTGGATCGTTTGACTTTTAAAATGGGCTATTTTGATCGTGAGGGCCAATCGGCTCCATAGGTAAGGTCTAAATGGACATCTAGGTAAATTTTTGGCAAAAATGAGGTAAAAAATCTGGATCATCAAAAATCCATGAACTATAGCGCATAAAAATTGGCAAGATAGCGGGTTTACCAGCTTTAAGGATTATTTGATCTTTAAAATGGGCCGTTTTTGCCGTGAGGGACAACTGGCTCCATAGGTAATTTTTTAACGAACGTCCATGTAAAATTTTAGGAAAAAATAGGTCAAAATTCTGGATCACCAAAAGTTCCATGGACCATAGCACACAAAAATCGGTAAAATAGGGGGTTTACCTGCTCTGGGGATAGTTTGACATTGAAAATGGTCCGTTTTGGTCAAGTGGGCCAACTGTCTCCGTAGTTAAGGTTTTAATGGAGGTCTAGGTAAAATTTTAGCAAAAATGAGGTCGAAATTCTGGATCAACAAAAAATTCATGGACTATAGCACACGAAAATCGGCAAAATGGGGGGTTTACCCGCTCCGGGGATCGTTTGACCTTGAAAATAGGTTGTTTTGACTGTGAGGGACAATTGGCTTTATAGGTAAGGTCTTAACGGATGTCCAGGTAAAATTTTGGCAAAAATGAGGTCAAAATTATGGATCATCTAAAATCCACAGACTATAGCGCACAAAAATCTGCAAGATGGAAGGTTTACCTGCTCCGGGGATCATTTGACCTTGAACCTAGGCCGTTTTTGCCATGAGGGCCAACTGGCTCCATGGGTAATTTCTTAACAGACGTCCATGTAAAGTTTTGGAAAAAAATAGATCGGAATTTTGGATCACCAAAAATTTCATGGACTGTAGCACACGAAAATTGGTAAAAAAGGGGGTTTACCTGCTCCAGGTATCGTTTGACATTGAAAATGAACTGTTTTGGTCGTGAGGGCCAACTGTCTCCATAGTTAAGGTTTTAATGGATGTCCACATAAAATTTTGGCAAAAATGAGGTCGAAATTCTGGATCACCAAAAAATCCAAGGACTATAGTACACGAAAATCTGCAAAATAGAGGGCTTACCCGCTCCGGGGATCGTTTAATGTTGAAAATGGGTTGTTTTGGCCGTGAGGGCCAACTGTCTTCATAGGTAAGGTCTTAACGGACGTCCAGGTAAAATTTGGCAAAAATGAGGTTGAAAGTTTGGATTATCTAAAATCCATAGACTATAGCGCACGAAAATCGGCAAGATGGCAGGTTTACCTGCTTCGGGGTTCATTTGACCTTTAAAATGGACCGTTTTTGTTGTGAGGGCCAACTAGATCCATAGGTAAGGTCTTAACGGAAGTCTAAGTAAGATTTTGGTAAAAATGAGGTCGAACTTCCGGATCACCAAAAAATCCATGGATTTTAGCTCATGAAAATCAACAAAATTGCATGTGTACCTACTCTGGGGATCCTTTGACCTTGAAAATGGGCCGTTTTGGCTGTAAGGGCCAACTGGCTCCATAGGTAAGGTCTGAGTGGATGTCCAAGTAAAATTTTGGCAAAATGATGTCAGAATTTTGGATCACCTAAAATCCATAAACTATAGCGCATTAAAATCGGCAATATGGCGGGTTTACCTGCTCTGGGGATCATTTGACCTTGAAAATGAGCCATTTTTGTCACGCCCTGAGCTACCCCCGAGACGCGGACACGGGACCTAGGACTACAAGTGATCCCAAGCTAACCCTGCTGGCATGATCATGAGCATACTAAAGATAATAAACTGATCCGAAAGCTAAATCATAAATAAACTGAAAAGATGGGGAATGCCCATATACTATAACTGAATATATCAAATTTGAGAGTTTAATACAAAAGAAATATCAAACTCAAAATACTAAGCTGAATCTAACTATGTCTGAAATAAGCCTCTAAACTGACTAGAAATGTTGGGACATGCCCCAACTAGATCTAGCAAAACTGAAACTAAAGACTAAAAGCGATAAAGATAAACATGTCACTAGTCCTCGAAGAATGAGGACTCACCACTGATGCTGCTGAACTGAAGATCGGGAATCGATCTAAGCGTGATCTGGATGCTGAGAACCTGGACCTACATCACGAGAAGATGTAACACACGTATGTGTCAGTACTTGAAAGGTACTGAGCATGCAGGATAGAGTAAAGCTGAAATAACACATAACTGAACAAAGCATACCGAGCAATGATATAATCCGGACATGATATAGATACCGAAAATACCGAACGAACTAAGCGATGCAATGACCAATTTATAACATGCCGAGACTGAATACTGAATATACTGATAAATGGTCAATGCAATAGAGTGTGACTGAACTGTGGGAGCTACTAATAACCGACATAAAACCACATGAGTTAAATGTGGAATCTGATGTATACGCCCCATCGAGAGGACCCAATATACCCTGCCAGAGGTATAAAGGCATGCTGGCATGATCACTAAACTGATGTTGCCCACAAAGGGGACTTACACCTACGTGGCTCATAGTTCTGGACTATATGGGTACGCTGAACCCTAGTCCAACTCGGTATTATGCTACTCCCAATGAATTAAGTGATTAACTGATTATGACTGAATTTCTGTAATTACTAGATAGCTCGAAACTGAACATGCAAATTGGGAATGCAACAATTAATCTGATAATGATGTATTCATAAACTGAGGCATGTAAAACTGAATACTGAAATATCTGACTTAGCATGTGTAATTCAAGAACTGAAGAAATACATAGCTAGGGTTCTGAAATTCATGCGATAAACTAAGCAATAACATGATAATCTGATTTGGAACATTTAAACAACTAATTCATGATGATCTGCTGTAATTCTAGAAACCCTAGGTCTGTTCATAGTTATGGAATCAAGAATCTGACTAAATTCTAGGGACCTAATGAGCGAAAGGAACCCACTAGTGAAATTCCACATACCTGGTGATGAATTCCACGGAGAAATCTTTCAATTTCAGGGCTGGAACTGAAGGAACCTTGCTGCGTTCTTGAACTAGGGTTATTGACCTCTTTTCTCCTCTCTTGCTTCGAATTTTCTAAGTTTGATTAATAATTTTGACTAAGGTAAGTTTTAGTTATGTTTCTAGGATTAAACTGATAAAAACCTCATGATTTAGGGCCTAAACGACGTAGCTAAGGGGTTAAACAAAATAGAAAAAGACCAAAAGACCCCTGAATTAAGGACTATCGGAGTGATCGACGGAATGGACTGACGGGCCGTCATTCAATCAACGGTCCGTCGATCGACTTTGCCCGACAGGGCTTCACTAAAATGAGCATAACTTTTTACTCGGAGGTCGGATTTTAGCAAACTCGGTGGAGTTGGAAAGATAATTCAATTATCTATCATATCATAGGTAATGGGACATACAATTCTTTTTGTGCTAAAAGTTATGACCATCTGAAGTTGACCCATCATAATTTTCAGCTAACTGGCTGTTGATCCCTCATCTACAGTCAGACCTACGAACCGTGGATCGAATGACGGTCCATGCTAGTCGACCGTTGTTCATGTCAGAGGCTGGGTAAGGAGGTCTTGATCCACGGACACAGAACACGGACCGTGGTCTGATCTACGGACCGTGGTCTGATCTACGGACCGTGGGTCTGTCCGTGAGTCGAGACTTGGCCAATTTTTCTGAGCTTGGCTAGGGAGGGTTGCAGTGGTAAACCACGGACCACCAGCACGGGTCGTGGTCTGACCTACGGTCCGTGGATGGCAACCGTGGGTTGCACCTGCAACTTTTCAAAATCTGCATTTTGGTCTGTTTTCGGATGCGGGGTGTTACAGTTTTGGCCGTGAGTACCAACCGGCTCCTTAGGTAAGGTCTTAACAAACGTCCAGGTAAAATTTTGGTAGAAATGAGGTTGAAATTCTGGATCACCAAAAATTCCTTGGACTATAGCACACAAAAATCGTTAAAATGTCGGGTTTACCTTCTCCGGGGATCGTTTGACCTTGAAAATGGGTCGTTTTAGTCGTGAGGGCCAACTGGCTCCATAAGAAAGGGCTTAACAGACGTCCAGGTAAAATTATGGCAAAAATGAGGTCGAAATTCTGGATCACCAAAAATTTCAAGGACTATAGCATACAAAAATTGGTAAAATGTCGGATTTTCCTGCTCCGGGATCATTTGACCTTGAAATTAGGCCTTTTTGGCCATGAGATCCAACTGGCTCCAAAGGTAAGGTATTAACGGACGTCCAGGTAAAAGTTTTGCAAAAATGAGGTCAAAATTACGGATCACCAAAAAATCCATGGACTATAGCACACGAAAATCAGCAAAATAGGGGATTTACCCTCTTCGGGGATCGTTTGACATTGAAAATGGGCCGTTTTGGCCACGAGGGCCAACTGACTCCATAGGTAAGGTCTTAACAAACATCTAGGTAAAAATTCTAGAAAAAATGATATCGGAATTCTGGATCACCAAAAAATCCATGGATTATAGCACACGAAAATTGGCAAAATAGCACGTTTTTAACTGCTTCGAGGATTGTTGGATCTTGAAAATGGACCATTTTGGCCGTGAGGGCCAACTGACTTCATAGGTAAGGTCTTGATGAACGTCCAGGTAAAAGTTTGGCAAAAATGAGGTCCAAATTTTGGATCAACTAAAATCCATGGACTATAGCACACGAAAATTGGTAAAATGGGCGGTTTACCTGCTCCGGGGATCGTTTGACCTTTAAAATGAGCCGTTTTGGCCATAAGGGCCGACTGGATCAATTGGTAAGGTCTTAACGGACATTTAAGTAAATTTTGGCCAAAATGTGGTCGAAATTTTAGATCACCAAAAAATCCATGCATTACAGCACACTAAAATAGACAAAATTGTGTGTTTACCTGCTTCAGGGATCCTTTGACCTTGAAAATGGGCCGTTTGGGCCGTTAGGACCAATTGGCTCCATAGGTAAGGTATTAACGGACATCTAGGTAAAATTTTTGCAATAATAAGGTCGAAATTCTGGTTCACCAAAAAAATCCATGGACTATAGCACACAAAAATCGGCAAAATGGCGTGTTTACCTGCTCTGAGGATCGTTTGCCCATGAAAATGGGCAGTTTTGGCCGTGAGGGCCAACTGGCTCCATAGGTAAGGTCTTAACGGATGTTTAGGTAAAAAATTTGGCAAAAATGAGTTCGGAATTCTGGATCACTAAAAATTTCATGGACTATAGCACACGAAAATTGGCAAAATGGCGGGTTTACCTATTTCGAGGATCGTTTGACCTTGAAAATGGGTAGTTTTGGCCGTGAGGGCCAACTGGCTCCATAGGTAAGGTCTTAACGGATGTTTAGGTAAAAAATTTGGCAAAAATGAGTTCGGAATTCTGGATCACTAAATATTTCATGGACTATAGCACACGAAAATTGGCAAAATGGCGGGTTTACCTATTTCGAGGATCGTTTGACCTTGAAAATGGGTAGTTTTGGCCGTGAGGGCCAACAATCTACATATGTAAGGTCTTAACGGATGTCCAGGTAAAATTTTGGCAAAAATGAGGTCAAAATTCTGGATCACCAAAAAATCCCTGGACTATTGCATACGAAAATTGTGAAAATGGTGGGTTTACCTGCTCCGTGGATTATTTGACCTTGAAAATGGGTAGTTTTGGCCGTGAGGGCCAACTGGCTCCATAGGTAAGATCTTAGCGGACGTCCAGGTAAATTTTTAGAAAAAATGACGTCAAAATTATGGATCATCAAAAATTCCATGGACTATAGCACACGAAAATTAGTAAAATGGTGGATTTACTTGCTTTGGGGATTGTTTGACCTTGAAAATGGGTCGTTTTGGCCGTAAGGACCAATTGTCTCCATAGTTAAGGTCTGAACGGATGTCCAAGTGAAATTTTGCCAAAACTGAGGTCGAAATTCTATATAACCAAAAAATCCATGGACTATACCACACAAAAATTGGCAAAATAGGGGGTTTACCCACTCCGAGGATTGTTTGACCTTGCAAATGGGCCGTTTTGGCCATGAGGGCCAACTGGATCCATAGGTAAGGTCTTAACGGACGTCTAAGTAAAATTTTGGCAAAAATAAGGTTGGAATTCCAGATCATTAAAGAATCCATGGATTATAGCACATCAAAATTGACAAAATTGCGTGTTTACCTGCTCCAGGGTTCCTTTAACCTTGATAATGTGCCATTTTGGTCGTGAAGTCTAATTGACTCCATAGGTAAGGTCTTAACGGATGTCTAAGTATAGTTTTGGAAAAAAAGATGTCGGAATTCTGGATCACCAAAAAATCCATGGACTATAGAACAAAAAAATCCGCAAAATAGGGATTTACCTGCTCTGGGGATCGTTTGACCATGAAAATGGGTCGTTTTAGGGTTTAGGGTTCAGGGTTCAGGGTTTACGGTTCAGGGTTCAGGGTTTAGGGTTTAGGGTTTAGGGTTTAGGGTTCAGGGTTCAGGGTTTAGGGTTTTATTTATTAGAACGACCCTTGGGGGGGTCAGGGGCTTAGCTACATCCCCAGGCCTTACCATATATAAAAAGCAAAATTACAAAGAGGAGGACATAAAGCTTACCTCCAGTTAATGGTGGTGTAAGAGTTGGAGCCTACTAAGTACCCTTAGAAGGTCCTCCGACTCTTTCCTAATCTAAATAAGGACCTATCATCTATGCACCTATGTGAGAGGACTCCTCTCGATACAACGAATCTAGGAAAATGTAAATTAGGGAGACTCTCCCTTTACATGAAAAAACCTACGCTATTCTAACTTACCGGGGGAAAGTCTATGTGGAGATGACAGATGAATCATCCAAAAGGAAGGGAAGGCCTGAAGCATTTTAGGTTCCTTCATAAGTCCTTAATGCTTGTGAATAGATCAGGGTGGTTCCTTAATGCGTTTCAACTTTCGTCTTCTGAAGCTGGCCCTTTCTGCCAGGTCTTGTTGGAGGTATGCAGCTGTTAGTTTAGGGAGCTGTTGGATGCTGAAGTAAAGTTGAGGAATAGTCAGCTGGTGACTATGTTTGGAGAGTGAGTCTGCGACAAAATTGGCTTCTCGGAGAGTATGAATGCATTTGAAGTGTGAGAATTGTGTGGCAAGGTGTTGGAGCTTTTGCACATGCGATGAGATGGACCATGGAGCTGCTGTGCTGCTCCTAATCCAGTCTACCAGAAGTTGGGAGTCAACTTCAAGGATTACCTTCTTATATTTCAAGTGTACGCACCATGATAAACCAAATATAGTTGCTTCTACCTCAGCTTGGTTGTTTGTTCCTTCGCCTAAAGGAGCTGAAAAGGCAAAGATAATATCCCTAAATTGGTTCCTTAGGATTCCCCCTGCACCTGTGCTGCCTGAATTGGACAGTGCACTCCCATCTGTCCGGGGGTTTAATCCACGGGACTGCAGTCACCTTGATGTCGTGGGTACACTTCTCTATGAGTGTATATATCTTGCTCCATTCCAATGGCCAGGATATATAAAGGAAGACTGTATGAAGCAGTTTGAAGGTGTCTAAAATCACAAAATGTTTGACCCTTGCAATGTTGGACTGTTTTCCCCCATATTTTTTAGCACATCTATTTTTCCATAAATTCCAACAAATAAAGATTGGAGTAAATTGTAGGATGAGCTTGTGTGCTTCATTGTTATGAGGAGAACTCCACCACCTCATGATCATGACTGCAAGTGATATTAGCACATATATTTCTTAGAGGCAAGTGATCAGTTGGAATGCCTAATGTGACTGCAAAAAATTTCCAAACATTCTTAGCAAAATTCCCTGAATTAAAGATATGTTCGATGGTATCCATATCTGGAGAGTGATAGCAATGACATTCACTTGGTTCAATTCCAAAGCTTGCAAGCTTCTAATTAGTAGGGAGTTTTCCTCTGATTGCTCTCCAAAGCAAAAAAGAGCATTTAAAGGGGATATTTTTTGTGCCAACTATAGGTGTTGATTTTGGTTTTCTCCTTTTTATCTCTGATGCAATTCCACGCAGATGACACAGAGAACAGGCCACTGGCATTGGGAGTCCACACTGCTAGATCAGGCTGTCCATTTTGAAGGTGTAGCTGAGTAGAGAGGATCTTGCGTATCTGGCATGGAGGGGCTGTCTGGATCACCTTATTCATGTTCCACTAACCCTCTTCGATAAATTCAACGACTGATTCGTTGTTGAACCTGTTGCTAGCAGTGGTGTAGTGAGCCAAGGGACCTACTCCTAACCAGTTATCCCACCAAAAGGAGCAAGACCCATTTCTGATTCTCCATTGAATGCGACTTTCCATTGTGTGTTTATTCTTCATCATCAATCTCCAAGCTTGGGATTCTCCAGTGTCCCATTTTTTACTTATAGGATTGGATCTTTGGCAGTACTTTGCCCTTAGGAATTCCCCCCACAGTGTTTGCTTGGATCTAAATGTCCACCATTGCTTGAATTGGAAGGCTCGACACACATCACTCATAAGTCGAACTCCAATTCCTCCTTCATCATAAGGAAAATTTAAGTTCTTCCATGAGGACCAATGGTATTGTTTCTTGTCATTCCTCCACCCCCAGAAAAAGTCAGCCATAATGCCTTGGATTTGCTTCATAATAGTTGAAGGTGTGGAAGTAGCTGCGAGAATGTGGATAGGGAGTGACTGTAGCACATGCTTAATCAAGGTTGCTTTGCCCCCATAACTCAATATTTTTTATTGCCATCCTGTGATTCTGTTAACTACCTTGTTGATGAGCTCCGAGAAGTAGATTATCCTAGGCCTGCCAACAAATAAAGGGCATCCTAGGTAAGTGAGAGGAGCCTCTTTCTGATGAAATCCCGTGTATTTTCTGACCCTGTCACTGCTGGTTCTGAATGCATTGGAGTGAAGCATAAAATGACTTTTTGCTTTGTTAACTAGCTGGCCCGATATCCTCTCATAAGTAGCCAAGGTATGCATAATAAGTTTGAGAGAATGTTTCCTCCCCGAGGTGAGTATAATGATGTCATCTGCAAAGCTCAGATGATTAATCTGAGGACCCCTTCTTTCATATGGAAACCATGATAGAGGGGATTCTGGAAAAGTCTATTCAATGACCTTGACAATACCTCAGCGCCTAAAATAAATAGGGCTGGAGAGAGGGGATCTCCCTGCTTCAGGCCTCTGGTGGAATGGAAGAAGCCATGTCTCTTGCCATTAATAATAATAGAGTACCAATTGTTTGCCATAATTCTCCACACCATGTCTATGAAGACTTCATCAAAACCCATTTTTCAGAGGACTAGACAAATATATGACCAAGAGACCCTGTCATAAGCTTTTGCCATATCAAGTTTTATTACTACATTGCTTCCAATATTGGGTTGTTTGAGTTGGTGAATAATTTCTTGAGCTAACATAATGTTCTCAGAAATGCTCCTACCCTTAACAAAGCCGGATTGATTAGGAGAAATCAGGCTAGGTAAAATAGGAGCCAGTCTGCGACATAATAACTTAGAAATAATCTTGTTGGTGAAATTGCTCAGGCTGATGGGTCTAAACTCAGTAAGTTTATTGGGGGTTTTCACCTTGGGAAGGAGAACTAAGCAAGTATGTGAGAAGTATTTAGGGAGTATCTGACCACTGAAAAATGCATGAATAATTGCCAGCAGATCTGTTTTGATAATACTCCAACATGTCTGGAAAAAACATCCATTCATACCATCAGGTCCAGCAGCCGAGTTAGGATTCATGGAATAGACTACCTCCTTTAGCTCCTCCATAGTGGTAGCTCCTTGAGCCTATCATTATGCTCCTGATTGACCATTCTTGGAATACAATTAATGGGAATTTCATCAATGAATTTATCCTCTTCTGTGAAGATATTCTGAAAGTGTTCACAGGCAGCCTTAGCAATGTGTTCATCACCCTGTACCCAGTCAGCATTGTCATTGAGGATTTTGTGAATAAACAATCTTCTCCTTCTTCCTCTAATCAATGCATGAAAGTACTTTGAATTACTGTCCCCTTCTTGAAACCAATGCAACTGAGTTTTTTGTTTAAGAATAGAATCTTCCATCTTCTTGAATCTAATATATTCTGCATTAATACCATGAAGTTCTGCCCTCTGTTCCTCTGTGTTATTGTGAATGAGATTGTCTTCTGCCTCCTTGACTCTTGCTTCAAAGTCTTTGACCTTAGCATAGATATCTCCAAATTGCATTTTAGACCAGACACTGAGAGTAGATGCAAGTCCACATGGGAGTACCTTCTATAGGCCTTTTCCAGCAATCTATAACAGTCTCTGTAAAAGAAGGTTGATCAGCCCAATATTGAGAAATCTAAAATATTTAATATGATTTTCAAGTCTGGCATTCACTTCCATCAGAAGTGGACAATGATCAAATCCCACAGAGGGGAGATGAGTAATGCTAGTATGTGGCATGTCCTTCAACCATCTATCATTAACCAAAGCCCTGTCCAACCTTTTCCAGATTCTGAAGTTAATACCCCTTTGATTAGACCAGGTGAATCTAGATCCATTAAACCCCAAATCCATGAGTCCACAAGCTTCAATAACTCTAATAAATTCTAAGCTTTTTCTCGTGTTATAAGGGATGCCTCCCAGCTTTTCATCAGTATCAGTTATAACATTAAAATCCCCCACTGCACACCAAGGAATGGTATCCTTAGTATCAGCCAGTTGAAGTAGCCTATCCCAAAGAGGTTTTCTGAGATAGTCTTTACACTTGTCATGCACAAAAGTATTGATGTAAGTCTCTGGAGCTTCTGTGTGGGTGAGCTCACAAGAGATCTGTTGTTCATCAGCTTCAAACACATTACAGGTGATCTCATTAGTCCAAAAAAGCCAAATTTTTCCATTGATGTTGCTAACAGCATGATCCATGGCAAGCATACTTTTAAACATATTTATCTGTGTACTGTCAGAAAATGGTTCTAAGACTGCAATCATCGACACTTGATGCATATTTTTGAGATTTTTGAGTCTTCCTATAACACCTTGGGTATTTATTCCTCTAGCATTCCATATGATTGTACTAATCATTAAGATGATTTAGAGGTGAAAAGTCTAGTGTTTGGTCTTCCTGCAGTTACAGGAATGGGTGGAGATGGTTTTTTGAGAGGAAGCCTTTCTAAGTGTATGCCCCTGGGAGAGAGTCCATGTTTGCTGGTGACCTGTTGTAACTCCTTGTCTAATTTCGTGTCATTGTTAGGGCTAAAAGCTTTGATAAGTAGCTCACTAACTTCATCATCATCATCTTGAGCATTTACAAGTAGAGGTAGAGTATCATCATCTATTTCATCTTCAGAATTTTCCACATCATACTCATCTCTTATAGCTATCTTGGCCAGATTAGGAGGTTTTCCGGGAGTAGGGGTGTTGTATTGAGCTTTAAGGGGAACTACATCCATTACTTGCTCCACCATAATGAATCTTTTACAAGGATTTAATCTTTCTTTATGGTGGTCGTTTGGATTTTGTTCTTGCTGTTGTTGTTCAGTCTTTTTCCTCTTGGTTGCTTCTCTCTTTTTCTTACTAGGCTTGTTCTTGCTTTTAGGAGTCTCCACTTGTTTACCAGAGCTTGCTTTGTTGCCCATATCCTTTGCCATAGAGCCTTTGAGTTGATTGTCTGTCTCTCTATTATTGTGTACCTGTTAACTGCCATCCAGTTCTGGATGCTGTTGGATGACACTTGTAGTGGTAGCAGGGGCCTAAAGGTCAATCCTAAGGTTAGCCGTTTAGTTCTCATGCAAAACATGAGACAATTCCCTTCCCATAGGTTCCCCTTCCTGCATGTTAGTAGTTTTCTCCTTAACAGCCATCCTTCCTCCAACAACTTCCTTAGTCACAATAGAGGGGATTATAGGGGAAGGGACTTCAGTGTCAACACACTGCTCAACTTCAACAATAACAGGGGATGGGGGTGTTGAAATCTGATCACCAGATTCCGCAATTTCAATCATTGGAGTTACAGAATTCATACCTGCTTTCTGCATTGTCTGTTGATCATGAGGAGTTTTGGCCTGCTGTATCTGTACCTGTGGGATTTGTTTCTTACCTGGATCCTGATTTTGCTGTTGATTTTTATTTTTTCTCCTAGTTTGAGTTTGCCATTGCTCCTCTTTTTGCATAGTATTTTCCTCTGCTGATCCTCCTGTATTGGTTTGCCTGTGTGAGTGTGTTTTTGCCCTGCTATCCTCATGTTGTTGATTGCCTTTTGATACCTGATTCAGCTGCTTCTCATGTCCTTTCTTAACTGTTTCCTCTTCCTTTCCTTTTTTAATTTCCTCATCTCTTTCCTTCATGGGGCATTCTCCAATTTTATGGCCCTGGTGCTTATAGTATAGACAATAAGTAGGAACATCCTCAAATTCTATAATTTTCCACTTGCCTAAGGAAGGGTCTTTTTCAGAAAAACCCAACCACACATGTTGAGGTCTTTCTTTGGTAATATCAATTTGGACCCTCACTTTTGCAGCACTACCCCTAGTTTTTTGCATGGTTGCAGAGTCTAGGTACAGAGCCTTACCAATAGGGGACATCAATGGAGTGAGGATATCCATATAGTAGCAGTGCCAGGGGAGCTCTGGTAGGGTGATCCAGATGGGCACTATAGGGGTTTCCTCAGCAGGTTTAAAGGTAGGGGTCCATACCTGCAGCTTCATTAAGTGACCTGCAATGAACATCCTCTACTTTACCCAGATTGAAATGTGATCATCTTCATTTTCCAAGTCGATATAGATGTGTCTTGAATTGAAATGGACAATCTTAACCCCTCCAGTGAGTTGAGTTTGGGCAATAAAGCTCCTTCTAATGACCTATATTTTGGGCATAGCATTGGTAAATTTACCCACCAGAGTATACTTACAGCTTCCAGGCATCTTAAGCATGAAGTCCTCTTCATGGAAGGTTATAGAAGGGTAACCTTGTCTAGTAGTAATGATAGGGGAAGTTATGTCCAAAGGGGTGTCATTTTTAATTTGGTTGGCTCTAAGTCTAGCAGCTAAAGATTGGGTCACAGTCGGGGGTGCAGGATCAGGAATTTGGGGATTGAAATTTCTGGTGTAGAAGCTGTTGACAGAAAGCTTATTTTGATTTTGTCTGGGGCTACTTTGGTCATTACTTTGGTAATTGGTTCTGTAGGTGTCATAATTAGAGAAAACTCTGATGGGAGGAGGGATGCTAGAGTTTATATCAGGGCCCTTTTGAATGTTGTTTTTAGGTTGTTCTTTCGCCCTATTCTACACAACAAACTGGCCTTTCTCATGCACATTTTGGCTACTATAACTATTATTGAAGGGTGGGAAATTATGATCATAAGTATTTGGAGCAAAGTTAACCGACTTACCTGCCGCCTCTTTGGTGGTGCTATTTGGTTGTGTCCTCCCATACTCTTTGCTTTGTTGCATTGCATTCTCATTGAAGTTGATCTTATCTTTCACCTTCCAAATAGTCTTCCCTCCATTGACTTGTTGTTTCTCCTGTGGTGCCCTTGTTATTGCCTTAGTGTTCGTATATTGTGCTTTCTGAGTGTGGTTAGTTGTTGCGTTTTCATCTCCCTGTATTTGCCTTGGCACATTTGCGTCTATAGCTTCTTTTATGCTCAAGGTCTCCTGATCATGCTGTAGTGGTTCCATCGTGTGATTTGGAGTGTGTTCCTTGTCCTGAATGTTTTCTTTACCTGTAATTCGAACTAGTTCACGCCTCTCTTCACTATTATGATTATCCTTGGTTGCTGTAATTTGTCCCTCCAAATTGGAAGACGAGTAAACATTAATTTGCTGTTGGATTAATGGTTTTATTACCTTAGGAATGTTGTCCTCTTCACAGGGGGTCTTTTGGGGTATCACTTCATCACCATCATCGCCCAGAACTCCGATGACTTTGCCGGAATTTATATCGCCGGGGATTTCACCGTCAAAATGATGCGAAATTTCAGTATGATTTATGCCTTGACCCGGGGAAGATTCCCCAGTGGTTGCAGCTTCATTTCTCTCATCGAAAGACGGTCAAAATTAAAAGCGCACGTTGGGCGATTTAGCTGCGATTTCTCCAGAATTCGCCTTCATGGATTTCCCAATTTGTATGAATGAATCATGTGATTTTTGGACTGGAGATAGATTCTTAGATGTAGATTCATGATTCCCAGTTCAATTAACACGAATCATTCCAGAATGTTCGAGAGAAATAATTTTTTGAGCCCAGTCTAACTCCTCTTCCGAAATCACGACATGGATCGCTTCAATTCTTCACAATTTCGAAGAGTTAGCTGATGATTCTGGCGAGGCGCCCTGCTAGGTTTTATCAATGTTGGAATTGGGCGTCGAGTGGGAATGGTCTGGTGGTCGGAGCTCCGTTCCCGGCGGCACTATGGCCATTCCGGTAAACAACTGTTCTTGCACCTATTGAGATCAAATTTTTTAGAGAGGAATTTTAGAGAGAGAAAAAAATTGGAAAATAGGAAAGTGATAGGGTTTAGGGTTTAGGGTTCAGGGTTCAGGGTTCAGGGTTTAGGGTTTAGGGTTCAGGGTTCAGGGTTTAGGATTTAGGGTTTAGGGTTCAGGGTTTAGGGTTCAGGGTTCAGGGTTCAAGGTTCAAGGTTCAGGGTTTAGGGTTTAGGGTTTAGGGTTCAAGGTTCAGGGTTTAGGGTTCAAGGTTTAGGGTTTAGTGTTTAGGGTTCAGGGTTCAGGGTTTAGGGTTCAGGGTTTTTTTTTTTTTAATTTGAACGACCCTTGGGGGGGTCAGGGGATTAGCAACACCCCCAGGCCTTAGCATAAATAAAAGTAAAAAAATACAAGGAGGGGGACATAAACCTAACTTCCGATCCTATGGTGGTTCATAAGTCGACCTACCTACTAAGGTTGGTCAATTCATTCCCACACTAGAATAGGAAACCTAGAACTACGCACCTAAGGAGAGGACTCCTCTCAATACAAAAATTCTAGGAAAACATAAATAAGGGAGACTCTCACCTTACAAAGGAAAGAATAAAGAAACAAGAACGTATTCAAAAGTCTAAACTTAAATCAAGGCGGTTTTTTAATCCTTTTCAACTTTTCCTTCTGTAGCTTTGAACTCCCGTTTTTTCTAGAATATGGCAACCTCGTGCTATATGTGGCAATTGATTGTAAGTGTAGTAGTGTTGGATGATGTCTCTTTTGTGACTTTGCTTGGATAGGTAGTCAGCAGTACTGTTGGCCTCTCTGTAGATATGATCACATTGAAAGAATTCACATTGACGAATAAGATTTTGTATCTCATGGACAAACCTTTGAATCCTCCATGGTGGGGTAGATGTTTGCGATATCCACCTAGTTAAAAGCTCTGAATCTACTTCTAGAATGATATTTTTGTATCCATGTTGAATGCACCAGTTTAGACTATAGCTGGTAGCTTGAATTTCTGCCTGGTTGTTTGTCCCTTCACCGAGAGGTATAGCAAAGGCATATATGATCACTCCTTGTTCATCTCTTAAAATGCCTCCCCCTCCAATCTTCCCGGGGTTGTGCAAGGCACTACCATCTGTATTAAGTTTGTATCTGCCAGGAGGGGGTGTTTTCCAGATCACTGAAGTGACTTTAACCTCATGTTTGCAGCTTTCACTCAGGTTCACAACTTCTGTCCACTGTGCAGGCCAATAAATGTAAGGGAAAACCGTGTTGAGCAGATGGAGAATATCTTTGAGGATCATGTATTTAACCCTGCTGCTGCTGGATTTTTTCCCCCCGTATTTAGCTGAGCATCTATTCTTCCACAGGTTCCAGCAGACTACTATGGGAAGAGTTTCAATGAGAATTTTGTGGGCTGCATTCTTTCCTTGAATATCCTTCCATCGCAATAGATGATTACTCAATGAGGAATGTTAGAAGGTAACACCCATTGGACTTAAAAGAATTTCCAGATATGAGCTGCAAAGTGTCCTTGATTGAAGATATGGTCCACATCATCCCATCCTTTCTGCATACAGCAGAAACATCTCACTAGCTCTACCCCAAAGGTTGCCAGCTTTTCGTTAATTGGTAATTTGTTCCTAAGTTCTCTCCAAACAAGAAAGGACATCTTGAAGGGGATGTTCTTATGCCAAATCTGTAGATTGATCCCTGCCTTATGCTTCCTACTTCTGCAAATTTCCCAAGCTGTAGCACACGAGAAGCCGCCGTAATCGTTTGGCTTCCGTGACCGCCGTGTCTTTCTCTCCTTGCTGGTATTGAAAATTAATGTTTAAAATTTGGGGAATGAGCAGCGCTGGCACCTGTTGTCTCAGCTTTCGTTCATTCCATTCTCCATTAACTAGAAAGTGCGCAATAGTGGCATTATTAAGGCTAGAAATATTGTCGGAGTGATTAGCAAGAGCTCCAATTCCTAACCAGTCATCCCACCAAAAGGAGCAGCTCCCAGACTTAATTTTCCAGGTGATATGATCCTCCACTTTGTTTTTATTCTTCATCATGTATCGCCACACTAAGGACTGACCAGTGTCCACCTTCTTTGCAACAGATTAGCTCACGGCAATATTTGGACTTGAGGAATTAACCCCATAAAGAGGATTTAGCCCTGTAGTTCCACCATTGTTTATATTGGAGGGAGATACAAATATCTGTGAGTCTTCTGATCCCCACACCACCTTCATCATAAGGCAGGCTCATGGTTTCAAGTGATGCCCAATGGTATTTCCTTTGGTCTTGGTCTCTTCCCCAGAAAAAATCTGCAATAATTGACTCTATGTATTTAATAGTAGTGTTGGGAGGTGAAATAGTGGCCATAGTATGAATGGGAATGGATTGCAAAGCATGCTTGACAAGAGTGATTTTGCCTCCAAAGCTTAACATCTTTGCCTGCCATCCACAAATCTTCTTGGATACTTTCTCAACTAGCTGGGAGTAATAAATGATCCTTTGTCTTCCAATGTATAGAGGACACCCCAGATATGTGAGTGGACTATCTTTTTGTGAAGAACCTGTGACCTCCTGTATGTTGTTAATAATATCGTGGGGGGTGTTTGATGGGACCATAAAGTGGCTCTTCTCTTTGTTGATAAGCTGATCTGAAGTGAGTTCATATTCCTCCAGAGTGTCCATGATGAGTCTCAGTGAGTCTTGGTCGGTCGAAGTAAAAATAATCACATCATCCGCAAAACTTAAATGATTGATCTGAGGGCCTTTGGGCTCCATGTTAAAGCCTCTGTACCTTGGATTCTGCTGAGTGGTGTTAAGCATTCTTGATAAAACCTCCGCACCTAAAATAAATAGGGCCGGAGAGAGAGGATCACCTTGTTTGAGGCCTCTAGTTGAGTGGAAAAAACCATGTCTATGACCATTAATAATGATGGAATACCAGTTGTTACTCATGATTCTCCACACTAGGTCGATGAAGAACTCCCCGAAACCAAATCTCCTCAACACCAAGCAAGTAAAGGACCAGGACGCTCTGTCGTATGCTTTGGTCATGTCAAGTTTGATTACTACATTGTCTCCCTCTTTAGGCCTCTTAATGTCATGAGTGATTTCTTGTGCAAGCATGATACTTTCTGTGATGTTTCTCCCTCTTACAAATCCTGATTGATTGTCTGAGATGAGCACAGGGATGATATCAGCCAGTCGTATGCTTAGAATTTTGGAAATGATCTTATTTGAGAAGTTACTGAGGCTAATAGGTCGGAGGTCAGAAAAATTGTTAGGCTGTTCCTTTTTGGGAAGCAGAACCAGGCATGCATGAGACATAAACTTGGGCATAATGTGACCACAAAAAAAGGACTGTACAGCAGCTAGCAGATCCTCTTTAATGATGTTCCAAAGATGCTTGATAGAACTTGCCACCTAAACCATCTGGACCAGTGCTGAGTTTGGGTTCATGGCAAAAACCACATGTTTAAGCTCTTCCAAAGTAGGCATTTCCTGCAGTTTCTGGTTCTGTTCAGGAGTAACTAGGGTAGGTAAATGTTGAAGAATTCTTTCATCAATTCTGCAATTCTGACCAGTAAACATTCCCTGGAAATATTCACAAGCTGCTTGTGCAATCTGGTCATCCCCTTGAATCCATACATCATTCCCTGTACAGATTTTGTGTATAAAAAGTCTTCTTCTTCGACCCCTCATCAAAGCATGGAAGTATTTGGAGTTGGCATCCCCTTCCTTAAACCATTGGAGTTGAGTCTTTTGTTTAAGAATGGATTCTTCCAACTTCAAATATCTAATATAGTTGGCATTCATGAGATGAAGCTGCTGTCTAAGAGTTTCAGTATTATGTGTAAGAATTTCCTCCTCAGTTTTTCTGATAATCTCTTCAAATTCTTTCACTTTAACATAAATATCTCCATACGCTTTCTTCGACCAGCTGCTAAGGGTGTGTGTTATCCTCTTCAATTTCTGATGAAATTGCCGCATGGGATTACCTGTGACCTCTCTCTCCCAGCACTTGCGAACTGTCTCCATAAAATTAGCATTATCCACCCAACAATGAAGGAATTTGAAATACTTGATGTGATTCTCATTTTTTCTGACAATTTCCATCAACAGGGGGCTGTGGTCAGAACCAACTGAGGATAGATGTTCAATAGTGGTTTGTGGCATAATCTCTAACCATTTGTCATTGACCATGGACCTGTCCAACCTCTTCCACACTCTAGCCTGTGTAGTCCTTTGGTTGCACCAAGTGAAAGGTATTTTGTAAAGCCTAGATCGGTGAGGCCACAAGCTTCAATCACGCTAATGAACTCGAAACTCTTATTCATGTTGTAAGGCATTCCCCAAGTTTCTCCTCTATACTAGTGATAACATTAAAATCTCCAATGGTGCACCAAGGGATATCCAGGCTAGCATACTGCAGTAAACTGTCCCACAAAGGTCTTCTCATGTGTTCCTTACACTTGGCATAAATGAAGGACACCATGAACTTCTCAGTAAGATCAGAATGTTTGAAGTCTCCTGTGATATGTTGTTCACTATTTTCATGAATATTACCAGTGATGGAAGTCGACCAAAAGAGCCAGATTTTTCCATTAGGATTACTAGTAGCATGGTCCATTTGAAGATGAATTCTCACAGTGTTGAGTTGGGAATTGTCTGCAAAGGGCTCAAGTATAGCAATCATATCTAATTGATGAATCTTCTTGAGTGTTTGAAATCTCTCCAGAGATCCTTGGGTATTAATGCTCCTAGCATTCCAACAAATGGCCTTAATCATCAAAAACCTTTAGAGTTAGACCTTGTGATGGGTCTGCTAGAAGTAGCAGAAATACTAGTAGTAGTCGGCTGCTTGGTGTGTCTACTTTGCTTTCTACCTTTGGGGGACAGACCTTGCTGCTCTGTGAGTTCTCGAACCTCTTCTGAACATTCAGTGTTAAAGGTGGATCCAAAAGCTTGAATTAAAAGATTACTGGTTTCCTCATCCTCTGCATCATACTCTTCTATGGACTGATTGTCAGGATCCATCTCATCTTCTGACTTTAAAGCTCCATAATCATCTTGTATGGGTCTCCCCTTCGTAACCTTGTTGGCTTGTCCTTTATCTACTAAAACTTGCTCTCGTACACTATTTTTTCCTTGTCTCTTTTTCATAGCATCTCTTTTCTTTTTGCTCAGCCTGCCTCCTGATTTATTGTTGGTTCTGTCTTTCTGTTGGTCTGTTTCAGTAGCCATCTCTGTCCCTTCTTGCATTGCAGGTTGCTCAGCTTTCTTTTGATTCGAAATAGGGGTAGCAGGGGCTCTAGAGACAGTCCTATGGTCATCAGCCACAACCTCATGCGTAGCATGAGCCAATTCCCTCCCCCCTTTGGATAACCCTTCCTGCAAGTTAGTGTGTTTCTCCTGTACCCTCCCTTCCATACCTCCAACAGCTTCATCAGCATCATGACCATCAATATTATCGAGGGGGTTAGGGGATGGGATTAGAGAGTCAATACCTGAGTTTTTGCCATTTCTGGTGACTGCAGCCTGTTCTTTTTGCCAATTTGTTTTCTTGTGAGGATTTATTAAAGATGGCTCTTTAGCTGATCCTTGCCTTGAATGGCTTCCTTGGCCTGCTGTCCTGTTGTTGTTGCCCTCCTCCTCATTGTCTGTAGCTTGTAGTTCCTGCATTTCAAGGTTAATAAAGTTATTATGAATAAGAGTTGTGGGAAGTGTACCTGATGATGTCGGCTCTTGTTGTAAGTTGTCCTTGGTTCCTTTTTGTTGTGGTGAGACAGGTCTCCATGTCGTCTTGGGATTAGATTGGTCCTGACTTCTGTTCTGCTTCTTTCTTTGAATCTGCCAATGTTCTTCTCGGTCACCTAGCTCCTGCTCTTGGTGATTCTGGACATGGTTAGTTTGAGTTTGTTGTTGGCCTTTGGGGTGAGTTCTTCCTTGAATTTGTAGTTGTGTTTCATCAAATTGTTGCTGAACCTGCACACCTGTATTATTCTCTGACTTACCATTGTTTTGTATCTGAGTTTTAGTGCCTCCTTTCTCTTGCTCACCCTTAGTCTTATTCTGTTTTTCAGCCTCCATTTCTTTCCTCCTTTGGAACTCCTCATCTCTTCTCTTGATAGTACAAACATTATCCACATGTCCCTGGTGCTTACAGTAGTGACAATAGTCAGGAATTCCTTCATATTGAATTTTTTGCCACCTTCCTTTGTTGGGATCAGAGTTCTTGAATCCCAGCCAGACATGGGGAGGTCTTTCTTTGGTAAGGTCAATTTGGATCTTCACTCTAGCCATGCTGCCTCTAGTTTTTTGGGATGATGGCGAATCAAGGTACAAGACCTTGCCAATAGCACTCAGAATAGTTGTTAAAAGGACCTTATTATAACAGTGCCAAGGGAGTTCAGGAAGTGCCACCCATATAGGAACTATAGGGGTTTCTTCTTCAGGTGTAAATTCCGGGGTCCAAGTTTGGATTCTCATTAATTGACCTTCAATAGTCATTCTTTGCTTAGTCCAAACCATAACATAGTCAAACTCATTATCAAGATCAATATACACATGTCTAGAGTTAAAATGAGTTATTTTCACACCTCCAGTTAATTGAGTTTGAAGGGTGAAACTTTTCCTGATCAGTTCCATTTTGGGCATGGTGTTGGTGAATTACCCACAAGAGTGTGTTTACAACTTTCAGCCAATTTAACATTATAATCCTCTTCGTCCAGGAGTACTGCTGGTAATCCCTGCCTTGTAGTGTGTATAGGACTATTCAAAACAATAGGCGTTTCGTTTTTGGATTGATTATATCTCAATCGAGCCGCGAATGATTGCACAACAGTAAAAGGAGCAGGTTCAGGTGTGACATCCTGTTTAGAGTTCTGAGCTCAACTTTGTTGTTGATTGTTTAAAGGTTGCACACTAGTCTGAGCTACATTTTTGCTAATCTGATTGTCGACATTCTTACCCCTTTGAAGATTAGGATCATACCTAGCGAAGTTATTGGAGATCCTAGGAAAATTGGTTTGATACTCCATAGTAGCTCTAATGTTGTCCGGTTGAGTTCGACCAGTCCCGAAGGGTTAGCATTAGGATTTATGTTCATTGAGTTACCTCTAATCCCAAAGGAGAAGTTCGAAGATTGGACTTCTGCCGCTGAGCTTTCTGTAGCCTGGTTTCTTGTGATCTGATCCTTGGTCTGTTGCATATTCATTAGCATTTCCTGTATTTGATTTGCTCCCTCTTACAGTGTAGGTGTCCCTGACGTATGGATTAGACTCAGCTGGCCATTGTGTCTTGCAGAAGTATCTGGGAATGAATTGTTCCTATCATTATTTTGATCCTTCCTACTAATTCCTTCGCTCAAGTTCATAGCAACTTCATATGAAGGAATTAATTGATTGGTGGTGGTGGTTTCTCCGTCCAAGTTGTTTGAGATGGCTGAAAGATAGGTCTCCATTTGTGGGGAAATATTTCCTTTCCCAGTTTGTTCATAAACTCCGGCGACCTGGGTTCTAAGTTCACCGGATTCCTCCCCGCCGATGATTCCACCGATCATTTTGCTTGAAAATTTTGTGGGAGGAACGTCATCATGTGGGGAGTAATCCCCAGTGATTGAATCTGCACGAGGTTGACTTGAAGTATCTTGAAGTTGATGGTGCAGCTCTGGCGATTCGGTCGCGGCTCTCGCGCAAATTGCCTCTCGATTCCCGTCGATTGGGATGGTGAAATCAGCTGAATTTTTACTATGATTTAGATCGAAACTAGGGGATTCCATATATCCACTCACTTTTTCACGAATCAAAACAGAAACTCTTGGGGAAATAATTTTTCACGTCCCTTCCAACTCTTTGACCGAAATCGCTGTATTGATCGCGTCTGTATTTTGCAAATTCGTGGAGTTGTGGGATGAATCAGAGAGACTGCATGTGTGGGTTTTGTCGGCAGCGTTCAGGCGCTCCGATTGATCTTCATCCGGTGGCCTGGGGAGCTCTGCCGGCGGCTCACGCGCCAGTCCGGCAGTGCTGGCAGATTTTGGAAATGTAGCCATTTCTGTCTATTTTGAGCGCAATTTTTAGAGTAAGAATTTAGAGAGAGAAAAAATTTGACAAATGAGGATGCGATGGGGTTTAGGGTTTAGGGTTTTTTTTTTTTTAATGACCCTTGTGGGGGTCAGGGGCTTAGCTACACCCCCAGGCCTTACCATATATAAAAACAAAATTACAAGAGGGGGACAATAGCCTTACCTCTACTTAATGGTGGTATAAGAGTTGGAGCCTACTAAGTACCCTTAGAAGGTTCTCCAATTCTTTCCCAAACTAAAGAGGACCTATCATCTATGCACCTATGTGAGAGGACTCATCTTGATACAGCGAATCTAGGAAAACATAAATTAGGGAGACTCTCCCTTTACATGAAAAACTACGCTATACTAACTTACAAAGGGAAAGTCTGTGGAGATGACAGATGAATCATCCAAAAAAAAAAAAAGGAAGGCCTGAAGCAGTTCAGGTTCCTTCATACGTCCTTAATACTTGTGAATAGATCAGGGTGGTTCCTTAATTCTCTTCAACTTTCGTCTTCTGAAGTTGGCCATTTCTGCCAGGTCTTGTTGGAGGTATGCTGCTGTTAGTTTAGGGAGCTGTTGGACGCTGAAGTATAGTTGAGGAATTGTCAGCTGGTGACTATGTTTGGAGAGTGAGTCTGCGACAAAATTGGCTTCTCGGAGAGTATGAATGCATTTGAAGTGTGTGAATTGTGTGGCAAGGTGATGGAGCTTTTGCACTTGTGATGAGATGGACTATGGAGCTGCTGTGTTGCTCCTAATCCAGTCTACCATAAGTTGAGAATCAACTTCAAGGATTACCTTCTTAAAATTTAAGTGTACGCACCATGATAAACCAAATATAGCTGCTTCTACCTCAGCTTGGTTGTTTGTTCCTTCACCTAAAGGAGCTGAAAATGTAAAGATAATATCTCCACATTGGTTCCTTAGGATCCCCCCCTGCACCTGTGTTGCCCGGATTGGACAGTGCACTCCCATCAGTGTTTAGTTTAGCCCATCTGTCTGGGGGTTTAACCCACTGGACAGCAGTCACCTTGATGTCGTGGGTACACTTCTCAATGAGTGTACATAGCTTGCTCCATTCCAATGGCCAGGATATATAAGGGAAGACTGTATGAAGCAGTTTGAAGGTGTCTATAATCACAAGATGTTTGACCGTTGCGATGTTGGACTGTTTTCCCCCATATTTTTTAGCGCATCTATTTTTCCATAAATTCCAACAAATAAAGATTGGAGTAGATTGTAGGATGAGCTTGTGTGCTTCATTGTTATGAGTAGAACTCCACCACCTCATGATCATATTTCTTAGAGGCAACTGATCAGTTGGAATGCCTAACGCGACTGCAAAAAATTTCCAAACATTCTTGGCAAAATGACCTGAATTAAAGATATGTTCGATGGTATCCATGCCTGGAGAGTGACAGCAATGACATTGACTTGGTTCGATTCCAAATCTTGCAAGCTTCTCATTAGTAGGGAGTTTTCCTCGGATTGCTCTCCAAAGCAAAAAAGAGCATTTAAAGGGGATAGTTTTGTGCCAACTATAGGGGTTGATCTTGGTTTTCTCCTTTTTATCTCTGATGCAATTCCACGCAGATGACACAGAGAACAGGCCACTGGTATTGGGAGTCCACACTGCCAGATCAGGCTGTCCATTTTGAAGGTGTAGTTGAGTAGAGAGGATTTTATTTATCTGGCATGGAGGGGCTGTTTGGATCACCTTATTCATGTTCCACTGACCCTCCTCGATAAATTCAGCGACTGATTCGTTGTTGAACCTGTTGCTAGCAGTGGTGTAGTGAGCCAAGGGGCCTACTCCTAACCAGTTATCCCACCAAAAGGAGCAAGATCCATTTCTGATTCTCCATTGAATGTGACTTTCCATTGTGTGTTTGTTCTTCATCATCAATCTCCAAGCTTGGGATTCTCCAGTGTCCCATTTTTTACTTATAGGATTGGATCTTTGGCAGTACTTTGCCCTTAGAAATCCCCCCCACAGCGTTTGCTTGGATCTAAATGTCCACCATTGCTTGAATTGGAATGCTCGACACACATCACTCATAAGTCGAACTCCTATTCCTCCTTCATCATAAGGAAAACTTAAGTTTTTCCATGAGGACCAATGGTAATTTTTCTTGTCATTTCTCCACCCCCAGAAAAAGTCAGCCATAATGCCTTGGATTTGCTTCATAATAGTGGAAGGTGTGGAAGTAGCTGCGAGAATGTGGATAAGGAGTGACTGTAGCACATGCTTAATCAAGGTTGCTTTGCCCCCATAATTCAAAATTTTTGATTGCCATCCTGTGATTCTGTTAACTACCTTGTTGATGAGCTCCGAGAAGTAGATTATCCTAGGCCTGCCAACAAATAAAGGGCATCCTAGGTAATTGAGAGGAGCTTCTTTCTGATGAAATCCCGTGTATTTTCTGACCCTGTTACTGGTGGTTCTCAAGGCATTGGAGTGAAGCATAAAATGACTTTTCGCTTTGTTAACGAGCTGGCCTGAGATCCTTTCATAAGTAGCCAAGGTATGCATAATAAGTTTGAGGGAATGTTTCCTCCTCGAGGTGAATATAATGATGTCGTCTGCAAAGCTCAGATGATTAATCTGAGGACCCCTTCTTTCCATATGGAAACCATGGTAAAGGGGATTCTGGAAAAGTCTATTCAAGGACCTTGACAGCACCTCAGCGCCTAAAATAAATAGGGCTGGAGAGAGGGGATCTCCCTGCTTCAGGCCTCTGGTGGAATGGAAGAAGCCGTGTCTCTTGCCATTAATAATAATAGAGTACCAATTGTTTGACATAATTCTCCACACCATGTCTATGAAGATTTCATCAAAACCCATTTTTCGGAGGACTAGGCAAATGTACGACCAAGAGACCCTGTCATACGCTTTTGCCATATCGAGTTTGATTACTACATTGCTTCCAATATTGGGTTGTTTGAGCTGGTGAATAATTTCTTGAGCTAGCATAATGTTCTCAGAAATGCTCCTACCCTTAACAAAACCGGATTGATTAGGAGAAATAAGGCTAGGTAAAATAGGAGCCAGCCTGAGACACAATAACTTAGAAATAATCTTGTTGGTGAAGTTACTCAGGCTGATGGGTCTAAACTCAGTAAGTTTATTGGGGGTTTTCACCTTGGGAAGAAGAACTAAGCAAGTATGTGAGAAGTATTTAGGGAGCATCTGACCACTAAAAAATGCATGAATAACTGCCAGCAAATCTGTTTTGATAATACTCCAACATTTCTGGAAAAAACATCCATTCATTCCATCAGGTCCTGCAGCCGAGTTAGGATTCATGGAGTAGACTACCTTCTTTAGCTCCTCTATAGTTGGAAGTTCCCTCAGCCTATCATTATGCTCATGATTGACCATCCTTGGAATACAATTAATGGGAATTTCATCAATAAATTTATTCTCTCCTGTGAAGATATTCTGAAAGTGTTCACAGGCAGCCTTAGCAATGTGTTCGTCACCCTGAACCCAGTCAGCATTGTTATTGAGGATTTTGTGAATAAACAATCTTCTTCTTCTTCCTCTAATCAAAGCATGAAAGTACTTGGAATTACTGTCCCCTTCTTTAAACCAATGCAATTGAGTTTTTTGTTTAAGAATAGAGTCCTCCATCATCATGAATCTGATATATTCTACATTAATACCATGAAGGTCTGCCCTCTAATCCTCTGTGTTATTGTGGATGAGATTGTCTTCTGCCTCTTTGACTCTTGCTTCGAAGTCTTTGACCTTAGCATAGATATCTCCAAATTGCATTTTAGACCAGACACTGAGAGTAGCTGCAAGTCTCTTCATTTTCTGATGAAAGGTCCACATGGGATTACCTTCTACAGGCCTTTTCCAGCAGTCTGTAACAGTCTCTGTAAAAGAAGGTTGATCAGCCCAACAATTGAGAAATCTGAAGTATTTAATATGATTTTCCGGCCTGGCATTCATTTCCATCAGAAGTGGACAATGATCAGATCCCACAGAGGGAAGATGAGTAATGCTAGTATGAGGCATGTCCTTCAACCATCTATCATTAACCATAGCCCTGTCCAGCCTTTTCCAGATTCTGAAGTTAATACCCCTTTGATTAGACCAGGTGAATCTAGATCCATTAAACCCCAAATCCATGAGTCCACAAGCTTCAATAACTCCAATAAATTCTAAGCTTTTTCTCATGTTATAAGGGATGCCTCCCAACTTTTCGTCGGTATCAGTTATAACATTAAAATCTCCCACTGCACACCAAGGAAAGGTATCTTTAGTATCAGCCAGTTGAAGTAGCCTATCCCAAAGAGGTTTTCTGAGATAGTCTTTACATTTGGCATACACAAAAGTATTAATGTAAGTCTTCGGAGCTTCTGTGTGGGTGAGCTCACAATAGATCTATTGTTCATCAGCTTCAAAAACTTTACAGGTGATTTGATTAGTCCAAAAAAGCCAGATTTTTCCATTGATGTTGCTAACAGCATGATCCATGGCGAGCATACTTTTAAACATATTTATCTGGGTATTTTCAGAAAATGGTTCCAAGATTGCAATCATCGACACTTGATGCATATTTTTGAGATTTTTGAGTCTTCCTATGACACCTTGGGTATTTATTCTTCTAGCATTCCATATGATTGTACTAATCATTGAGATGATTTAGAGGTGAAAAGTCTAGTGTTTGGTCTTTCTACAGTTACAGGAATGGGTGGAGAAGGTTTTTTGAGAGGAAGCCTTTCCAAGTGCATGCCCCTGAGAGAGAGTCCCTGTTTGCTGGTTACCTGCTGTAACTCCTTGTCTAATTCCGTGTCATTGTTAGGGCTAAAAGTTTTGATAAGTAGCTCACTAACTTCATCATCATCATCATGGGCATTTACAGGTAAAGTATCATCATCTATTTCATCTACAGAATTTTCCACATCATATTCATCCCTTACAGCTATCTTGGCCTGATCAGGATTTTTTCCAGGAGTAGGGATGTTGTATTGAGCTTTCAGAGGAACCACATCCATTACATGTTCCACCATGATGAATTTTTTAAAAGGATTTAATCCTTCTGTATGGTGGTCATTTGGATTTTGTTTTTGGTGTTGTTGTTCAGCCTCAGGGTTCAGGGTTTAGGGTTTAGGGTTTAGGGTTTAGGGTTTAGGGTTTAGGGTTTAGGGTTTAGGGTTTAGGGTTCA
Source organism: Solanum commersonii (assembly GCA_029007595.1). Lineage (NCBI taxonomy): Eukaryota > Viridiplantae > Streptophyta > Magnoliopsida > Solanales > Solanaceae > Solanum > Solanum commersonii. The sequence goes on from JAJTWQ010000308.1 coordinate 259,443, forward strand.
GGGTTCAGGGTTCAGGGTTCAGGGTTCAGGGTTCAGGGTTCAGGGTTCAGGGTTCAGGGTTCAGGGTTCAGGGTTCAGGGTTCAGGGTTCAGGGTTCAGGGTTCAGGGTTCAGGGTTCAGGGTTCAGGGTTCAGGGTTCAGGGTTCAGGGTTCAGGGTTTAGGGTTCAGGGTTTAGGGTTCAGGGTTTAGGGTTCAGGGTTTAGGGTTTAGGGTTCAGGTTCAGGGTTTAGGGTTAGGGTTCGGGGTTCGGGGTTTAGGTTTAGGTTTAGGGTTTAGGGTTTAGGGTTTAGGGTTTAGGGTTTAGGGTTTAGGGTTCAGGGTATAGGGTTCAGGGTTTAGGGTTTAGGGTTTAGGGTTCAGGGTTCAGGGTTCAGGGTTCAGGGTTTAGGGTTTAGGGTTTAGGGTTTTTTTTTTTTTTTTTTTTTTTTTTTGAACGACCCTTGGGGGGGTCAGGGGCTTAGCTACACCCCCAGGCCTTAACATAAATAGAACAGTAAAATACACGGAGGGGGACATAAACCTTACCTCCACTTAACGGTGGTATAAGAGTTGGTAGCCACTAATTAAGCTTAGTAGGTTCTCCAACTCTTTCCCGACTACTATTGAGCCTATCGTCTAAGTACCTATATGAGAGGACTCCTCTCGATACAAAGAATCTAGGAAAGCATAAATGAGGGAGACTCTCCCTTTACAAGCAAAAGATTAAATAAAAATCTTTCCTATCAAGGGCCGGTTTATATGGAGTTGACTGTTCATCCAAAAAAGAGGGCCTGAAGAAGTTCTGGCTTCTTCCTAGTACCTCTAGGCTGTGAAAAATTAAGGTGGTTCCTTAATTCTCTTCAATTTTCTTCTTCTGAAACTTGCCATACCTGCGCAGTCTTGCTGAAGATAGGCTGCTGACAGTTTGGGGAGTTGGTGGTTGCTAAAGTATGCGTGGGGATTGTAAGTTGATGACTGTGTTTGGAGAGTGAGTCTGCCACAAAATTGGCTTCCCTAAGAGTATGAATGCAAGTGAAGTGAGTGAATTGAGTGACAATTTGGTGAAATTTTTGCATATGGAGTGAGATGGACCATGGAGCTGCAGTGCTGTTCATAAGCCAATCCACGAGGAGTTGGGAATCAACTTCAAGGATTACATTTTTATAATTCAATTGTATACACCAAGATAAGCCAAATATAGCAGCCTCCACCTCCGCTTGGTTGTTGGTTCCTTCGCCTAAAGGAGTTGAGAATGCAAAGATAGTTTCTCCGGAAGGATTTCGGAGAATTCCCCCTGCTCCAATGCTGCCCGGATTATTCACTGCACTCCCATCAGTGTTTAATTTAACCCAGCCAGTTGGTGGTTTAATCCACTGGACAAGAGTGACTTTGATGTCGTGAGTACATTTCTCAATAAGTGTACATAACTTGCTCCATCCCAATGGCCAAGGTATATATGGAAAAGCTATATGCAGCAGCTTGAAGGTGTCCAAAATCACTAAATGCTTAACTCTTGCAATGTTGGATTGTTTGCCCCCATACTTTTTAGCACATTTATTTTTCCACAAATTCCAACAAATAAAGATCGGAGTTGAGTGGAGGGTAAGTTTGTGTGCTTCGTTATAGTGAGTAGCACTCCACCACCTCATGATCATGTTTCTCAGAGGCAAAAAGTCAGTTGGGATGCCTGGGTTTAGGGTTTAGGGTTTTTTTTTTTTTTTTTTTTTAATTTGAACGACCCTTGAGGGGGTCAGGGGCTTAGCTACACCCCCAGGCCTTAACATACATAAAAGGTAAAATTACACAGAGGGGGACATAAACCTTACCTCCACTTAAAGGTGGTATAAGAGTTGGTAGCCACTAATTAAGCTTAGTAGTTCTCCAACTCTTTCCCAAGTACTATTGAACCTATCATCTAAGCACCTATGTGAGAGGACTCCTCTCGATACAAAGAATCTAGGAAAGCATAAATGAGGGAGACTCTCCCTTTACAAGCAAAGACTAAATAGAAAACTTTCATATCTAGGGACAGTCTATATGGATTTGACTGGAAGATCATCCAAAAAAGAGGGCCTGAAGAAGTTCTGGCTTCTTCCTAGTACCTCTAGACTATGAAAAATTAAGGTGGTTCCTTAATTCTCTTCATTTTTCGTCTTCTGAAGTTTGCCATACCTGCGAAGTCCTGCTGAAGATAGGCTGCTGTCAACTTGGGGAGTTGCTGGATGTTGAAGTACCCATGGGGACTGGTAAGCTGATGACTGTGTTTGGAGAGTGTGTCTGCCACAAAATTAGCTTCCCTAAGAGTATGGATGCAAGTGAAGTGAGTGAATTGAGTGACAATTTGACGAAGCTTTTGCATATGGAGAGAGATGGACCAAGGGGCTGAATTGTTGTTCGTAAGCCAGTCCACGAGGAGCTGGGAATCAACTTCAAGGATTACATTTTGATAATTCAATTGTATACACCAAGATAAGCCAAATATAGCAGCCTCCACCTCCGCTTGGTTGTTGGTTCCTTCACCTAATGGAGCTGAGAATGCAAAGATAGTTTCTCCCGAATGATTCCGGAGAACTCCCCCTGCTCCAATGTTGCCCGGATTACTCAAGGCACTCCCATCAGTGTTTAATTTAACCCACCCGGTTGGTGGTTTAATCCACTGGACAAGGGTGACTTTGATTTCATGAGTACATTTCTCAATAAGTGTACATAGCTTGCTCCAGCCCAAGGGCCAAGAAATATATGGAAAAGCTGTATGCAGCAGCTTGAAGGTGTCCAAAATCACTAACTGCTTAACTCGTGCAATGTTGGATTGTTTGCCCCCGTACTTTTTAGCACATCTGTTTTTCCACAAATTCCAACAAATAAAGATTGGAGTTGATTGGAGGATAAGCTTGTGTTCTTCGTTGTAGTGAATAGCACTCCACCACCTCATGATCTTGTTTCTCAATGGCAGAAAGTCAGTTGGGATACCTAAAGGAATAGCAAAGAATCTCCAGACATTTTTGGCGAAGTTCCCTGTATTAAAGATATGTTCAATGGTGTCCGTACCTGGAGCGTGACAGCAGTAGCAGTCATTTGGGTGGCTTCCAAACTTAGACAGCTTTTCGTTGGTAGGGAGTTTGCCTCTTATTGTTCTCCATATCAAGAAAGAGCATTTGAAGGGAATATTTCGATTCCAAGTGTAGGAATTAAACTTGGTTTTGGCTCTTTTTTCTCTAATAACTTCCCATGCAGAAGAGACAGTAAAGAGACCACTTGAATTGAGCCTCCATACTGCCAGGTCTGGAGCATCCTGCTGTAAGTGTATTTGAGTGGACAGAATAGCTGGTAAATGGTTCTGAGGAGCTAGCCTGGTCAGTTTGTCGACATTCCACTGCCCATTTGCCATAAAATCAGCGATAGTTTCATTGTCAAATCTGTGGCTGTTGGTGGTGAAATGAGCTAAAGGTCCTACTCCTAACCAGTTGTCCCACCAAAAGGAACAAGAACCATTTTTAATTTTCCAATGGATATGATTTTCCACTTTATGTTTGTTTCTCATAAGTATCTTCCAAGCTTGAGACTCACCCGTATCCCATTTTTTGCTTATGGGATTAGATCTTTGGCAATATTTTGCTCTAAGAAATTCTCCCCAAAGTGTTTGCTTGGTTCTAAAGATCCACCAATGTTTGAATTGGAATGATTGACAAACATGACTCATTTGCCTTACTCCAATTCCCCCTTCTTCATAAGGAAAGCTGAGATTTTTCCATGACGACCAATGATACTTTTTCTTGTCATCTCTTCGTCCCCAAAAAAAATCAGCCATAATACCTTGAATCTGTTTAAGAGTACTGGATGGGGGGGAAATAGCCGAAAGAATATGGATTGGCATGGATTGAAGAACATGCTTAATCAAAGTGGCTTTACCCCCATAACTGAGCATCTTAGATTGCCAACCACTGATTCTATTCACGATCTTGCTGATGAGGTCAGAAAAATAGATAATTCTAGGTCTTCCAATAAAGATTGGACAACCAAGATAAGTAATAGGAGCCTCCTTTTGATGAAAACCCGTATACCTTTTAATTCTATCACACGTAGTTCTGAAGGCATTAGGATGGAGCAGAAAATGGCTCTTGTCTTTGTTGATGAGTTGGCCAGAAATCCTTTCATAAGTGGTTAAAGTTTGCATGATGAGCTT